>MNPL01001276.1:0-13563 GCA_002081605.1 Tropilaelaps mercedesae | reverse complement strand
TATATATATATATATATATATATATATATGTAATAAAATATAATCGATTAAAGCTGAAAAAAATTAACGGAGAATTGTTGTTTCGTCCTGCAAGTCGGTTTTGTGCTTATCTCTACAATTACGATAACAGATAAAACAAACACTAATCATTTCAAGTACACTAATTATGTTCCACAGCAGAACTTCTGCGCACGTTTACACAGGAAGGCGCCTTGATGCAAAAGTGTTGCAGCGTTTTATGCTGTTTCTATCAATCTACCGAAATCCTAGGAAATTCAGCCGAAAGGCAAACACTCGTCGCTCATAAATAGCTCCGTCACAAACAGTGTCACTAGCTAATGATTTTTACCTGATTACAACTGAAGAAGCCACAATAATAAATTTGTTGATACGGAGTAGCCAGTGGTCTGCGATAGCTGCTAGCTCGCGTTCTCTTATTTGTCACATGGCAAATTTGTCGTCTCTCTCGTTGGCAAGCGCGTCGCCATGCGCGCGCGAACTGTCGCCAAGAAGTCCGTCACTTGTTCGACGGGATGGTACTTGGGTGTGTGTGAGCGTGTCGATATATCGATGAGATACATGCGCATCGATATAAACAAAAGTGTACAGCAATAAATTCGATGAGACGTGACATTATTAACATTATCATTACCACCATGGATTGTGATTTAATCCTCGGCGTTATCGAATTGCACCTTGCGGCCGCTGGTTTCTCGAGTGGCTGTGGCTGCCGGTGCCGCTAATAACGACGGAGCGGCACACTCGGGCTACGGACTTCTCGCTTATCGTTAGAGTTACGATAATGCGGCAGTGCCGGTGGTGGTGCTGTTTTTTGCTGGTTTATTCCGTCTTTCGTTTTTGTCGAGCTATCTTCTTCGTTTTATCGAAGATAGCCGATAAGCCGTCGGCGCGTGCCCGATCCGCGTCTGCTACCGATGACGACAGGACGCTGTCACTTGTCGGTCACGGGGTGCCGTGAGTGTGCGGTCGTAATCGCTTGGAACAGTGTCGGGAGCAGAGAATGCGCTAAAACTCAGCAGGTTAGCGAATTCCCTACTGCTTGGACGACGCGTTGCAGTTTTGCATTGCAACTACTGGACTGGTTTTGGCACATATTCGAACACAATCACTGCTATAATGGCTTGTTTTATTGAAATTGTCTCAAGGACCCTTAAGCATGGAAGGGTGTTCACCATCGGGCGGTCCTTAAAGATAAGATCCTTGACTCGCTGGTATGTGTCATAATTTCAGCGGGCAGATTGCGGTTTGCTCTAATGCCTTTGTTTTTACTGCGCAAGAAGCAACCATTAGCCATTAATCTGTTTTAGGCTAAAACACTGCATGGTCAGCGCGCTCCTGGTCTGGAGACGTTTTTTTGAATGGTTGCGTACCGCACGTGCAACTACAAAACAGGTGAAGATAACTGATTCTTCAATTCTCTTTTCTTCATGTCAATTTGCCTATCTCGCAAGCCGTGTAGAATTCGAAACAGGCTTTTGCTCGTCTAAACCACCGCGATCGTGTCGAAATGTGGGCAAACCCTCATGAGTATTAATGTGTGGTCTAGCCCACGCAACTCCGTTTCCTAAATCCTATCTTCTGCCGCCTGATTATACCACTCCGCACCACAACTTCCTTGCACATAATGTATAATATTGTATCCGATTAGACGACCTTCAGAAATAAGCTTAAGCTTCCTTTACATGGACCTAAGGTTCAGGCTATCATCATAGAGGAGAGAGTTCATAGACCAAAGTCAATATAACTTAACAGATTGCGACTAACAAGAACGATGAGCGGCGTGTAGAGACGCGGTCTGTGGCAAATCTGTTGCTCTCTCTCTTTTTTTTGTGACACGGACAATCACTTATATAATGACGAATAACCCAAGGTCGTCTTAGGGAGCACGCTATCTCCTAAGCGACAAACGACAATTGATTATGACAATTATATGATTATTAGTTTACGGTATATCTCGCTTCTTGTATAACCTCTCCTATCTTCCACTCTTCTGTAATCGCTTTGACGATGTACGTGCATGCGTGCGTGCGTGCGTGCGTGCGTGTGTGACTATCGCGCTGCGTAGTAGATCGGCAGTGTTTTCGTGGCGCGTGAAAAATTTAACGGGTAGTGAGTGTTTGACTCGCAGCAGACGAGAGACGGCGATGAGATAAAAATGCGGCACGCTTACGATGCTCAAAGAGTGCTACTGCTGATAATGTAGTTATTCTGGATGAGTGAATGTAACCGCGGCGATCGCCAATCGCAGTCACATCGAAGTGTCGTGAGCACGCACGCACTGATGGAAGACGAAGTCGCCGGGCGCGCCATTTTACTACAGCACCAATGCATGGCAGGCTATGTGAATATGAACTCAATTCCGCCGACTTTGAGGAATCAGAGATGAAGATGGATCAAGTCGAGGGCGACGAGCGTTCCCTGGCAATCAAAAAAAAAGGCTAAGATCTGAAGGAAGAGCTGTTGTTCGTCGCATGATATTCACTCAATCGTAGCTTGTGTCGTAGTCGGACTCCCCCGTAGGGGTAGACGCGGCTCCCGGTGCAATTCCTGTGGCACACCGCTATCGCGCCACAGCAAAACGGCAGAGGCAAGAACGATCTGCAATGTTGGATTGTTCTTCTAGAGCTGCAATAACTAGCCAGGTAGCTGGATAGCAACATCGAGGACCAGGAACTCCAAGAAAGGTTGGAAAACAGGGGAGGGCTCTGTCAAAGGCCGGAGAGAAAGGGAACTTCGAAAGAGCGATGCGTCGAATGACGACATGCGTCAGAGTAACCATCAGAAGGCGAACAACAACATCGATAACAATCAACAACAGCAATCATCAACGACTGGTAAGATGCGATACGAAAATAGGGGAAGATGTCGAGAAATACATATGAATGTGTAGCAGGTCTTTGCGGCTGGGGTAAAACCAGCTTCAGGCACCGGAGGGAAGTGAATCGCCCGACGAGAAAAATGCTATTACGAGAGAAGTCGCTGCTTCCCTTGAGTGCTCGAGAGTTGGCGGCTAATAAAATCGTCCCCACCGCTACAACACCACAATGACATCGTCGTCGATTTTGTCGGCTGATGAAGGGCAAACGAAGACGCTTAAAAAACATATCGGGCAGTACGCCATACTATCTATGGCTGGACAGAGGTGATGTTGGATACCAATAAGTTCAGCAACAACGACCAAAACGACAACAACGATGGCAATCAAAACAACATTCACAAGCACATTAGCGGTAATCGTGTCGAGTACGGCAGAAATATCCGATGATAAAAGGCTACAGAGCACCATCATATTGGATAGATGCAGCAAAACCCGTGATGGATGTCAGGTATGTGTTCAATACCATAGCGTCCGTTCGTTGAGACCCTGATGCATCACTCGAGCTACGTCAGAGTTTACACAACGCACGTTAATCAAGTCCAAATGGAAGGGTGATATCCCTAGGGCCGTTTATTCGCACTGACGATGGCGCGTGATACCAAACAACGGTAATTCACTTGATTGTCGAATTATAATGATATCTAATTAGAATAGGGGCCGAGATGTATGGAGTGATTCATACATGTCGGTGTCATCGACGGTCTTACCATAGTACAAAACCTTTTGCCCAAACCGTAGTACCGCGTTTTCACCTCCGTGATGAAACTTCCTCTTCAAGTAAATCTGCGAAAAGCTATTGGTAGGTGAAATATCACCGCTAAGTTTCTTGCGTTTGGAAGAAGTACAGTCGCAATCTCACATTAAATTATGACAAAGAGTTCAAAGTGAAGTGACCTTGATAGCCTTTAGAGTTAGTTGATGATGTATACATCAAGCCCGATACTAAGTAATCCCCAAAATTCAGTATTCTCGAACCTTTGCTAGATTTTATGTGCGTAGACATAAAACAATAGCAATTCAATATGGTATTAACCAATAATTGTAGTACATACCATAGCAAATGTAGCATATAAATTTGCAATGAATAGTACCAAATGCCTAATTGCTTAATAAACTCCACAAGTTATTGAACGATATCAATTGAAAAACAACATTCTTACGATAAGAACAGAAGTCTCTATATGTGGATACTCGGATATAAAGGAAACAGTGTACGCATACAGCTATAAAACCGTTTATAGATATTCATAGACGTATATTCCAGCCATGAAGCTAATCATGCTTTAGCACTTTTGATGCCGAAATCCGAATAGTTCACGTATTCAATCAGAAACCAGCAGCTTTTTCGATCTTGGATTTTCTACATCCCTCGCGCTATCATTCTTTAGATAGACGTTCCTTTGTTAAAGCTTACACCGATAAGTGTGACGCACCTCAGCGTTTTGTTCCCACTAATTCCTGCGGAGTTTCAAATACTCTGGCTAATGGCCAGTCATCGGGGTAACGAAGTTATCGCAGGTTCGGCTCGATGCGTCGCATGACGTTAAGTGGAACGCATTTCACCCAAGACGGTCACTATATCACACTACATTGACAGCGATGCTAATCGCAAAAATAATAGTAATAATTATTATTTTAATTATTACTATAATTCCATTAATACGTTGTTGAAATGTGGCCATCAAGGCGGGCTCTAGCAGCTGATGTAACAAGGGTGGCGACGGAGGGAAGATCGAAAAAAGTTTATCTAAATTGATACACGTAATAAATATTAGACATAGATAATTGGATGGATCCATCAACTTGTCTGCCATCCGTCGATATGACCAAGGTGGCTTTATTTTAGCTTCCTTAGCATCTAATCTTAATCGCGCTACGTTGTTGCTCTCTGTATGATGTCACTACCTTGATTCCGTGGAAGGTTTGTTAGTTTGACAAATGTTAAAATAAATATGCTCCTTATTATTTTTTTTTTTAATGCACGCATTTGTATTGTGAGTGAAACGCATGTAACTTTACTCAGTTTCGTAATATGATACATAAACGAGCTATCTAGAATGAGTTCGCTGTCATGTATAAATGCCAATCGGAGTTGATTTAGTTACGAAAAACCGTGTACAAAGATCAATTAAATGCATTTGCTAAAGATAAGATCAGGCTGTCACATTGGGTATTGGAAAATCATTTAATACAGGACGCTTGCTTTCACGCGATCTGCCCCTTTGCTCTAGCTGGATGATGGTAATATTGCTAACTCAGCTACGTTTGACTACAACAACACGAAAAATCCCATCGACACTCCATGAGGCGCAATGAAAAGAATTTGCATTGTCCCCTATCCTCAACCTTCGCAGCATTTTCATACTCTGCCACCACACTTCTTCATGTTCGAACGGTTTTCTTAAACACCGTCATCAGCAATTCGATGACCGAGATACCTATTGTACGCGTCCGGATTTCAACGACATCATCACCAGGACAAACTCACCCATGTAGCGTATGAAACGCCGGTAGTTCGGATGAAGTCGTCATATAGGCGGCGTTGCTGAGGTCCGAGCGACCGGCCGGCTCGGACCAGTCAGCTTTCGGGTCCACTTCCGCACTTAGATCACCAACAGCCTCTTCTACTGTCACTTTCCAATTTCCGTAGGGTTCACAGCACTCAGCTGGCACAACGGTGCATTTGTTCCGAAGCCTATGGGAAATCGAAACGGTTGAAAGCAGCCTTCAGTCGCTCACTTGATGCACCGTATCATGACAATTTGCACAAACATTGACAGTGGAGCACAGTCACCGGCTGACGGTGAGAGTTCGTCAGTCGGACTCTGGCGACGATCCGACAGCGACAAGTACGTTCCGAGGCAGAGATGGGTCACGGCAAACACGCTTGACCGGTGTGAGGTAGCGAACGACGATGCCAGTTAAGGACCAATGGTTACCCTAAGTCGGTTGCAGACATGCGGAACCGGCCGTCGGACCTATCGGAAGTTCTTTCAGGTCACGTGCTTAAATTTACGACAATTACCCTAGCACAACCAGTCGCGTTCCCAGGACCGACATGGGCTTGTGGAACAGCTGGAGTGGCTGTGCATCGCTGCTTGCGGTGGAAGGGTCTGTTCAACACGGCCGGTTTGACCACGCTTTCCAGCGATTTCCGGCGGGTCGATTCCTTTCCAAACACCTGGAAGGGGCCTGGGGCGAATCCAACAATAGACGCATTGCCAGGTCCGGGAGTTAGGCCGGGGCGAAGTTGGACCAGAGATGCGGCGGACATTCGTGGGAGGGGCTACCGGCAGGCAGGGCAACTTCGATTGCCCTTGGCAGTCCAGGAAAGGAGGCCGCTTCTGGGCGGGCTGCCCTTGCACGAATGGGAGGCGCCACGCGCGGTCTGCCCCATGTGTCACTGCGTTCGCCCTCGGCGCGCACCGTAGACGCATGCCGGCCGCACTGATGGTACGCTGAAATGGCGCAAACACCGCCTGTACCGCCACCGTAACACCAAAGTTACACACACACGCACACACACACAAACACATCATGAACGATGACAGAGTCGGCAGCAGCTGCTTCTTTGGCTGCGGACATTGGACGCGGTAACATGCAACAGGTGACTTGTGAAAAACGCTGCCCACACGCAGACAGTCACCGCTCGCCAGCCAAACGGCGAAAGAGTTAGCGTTGAACGCCACGCGAAGGAGAGGGCGGTAGACCTGTGCTGGCGTTTGTGGAAACCGTCGTCATATTCTGGAAGAGGCGATTATGAAACGCAGGCATGTAGAAACCGACGCACATGGTCATGCAGCGGCATCACTGAAGGATGAGCGGCCAGACGAATGCAAGGCGCAGGCAATATCGTATAGGTAAATGGCGCCACGGCAGTTGAGGTGTGGAACAGGTACAATGGGGTAATGGTCAGCCAGCCCGGCGTCCGCTTAGGAGGTATTCATACGATATAGCTTCGAAGGGGGTTCTGATTCGTCTCTGGACAGAATTGCTTGTATCGCGCCAGGAAGCACGAAACTGCGGACTGAACTCGGAAGCGACAAAACAAGAAAGCTTAGTTACGTGAAAATTCATTTGTTACCACACTTGTTAGATTGTGATTAAGTGGTTGTTTCTACGGTAAAAATGACGGAGGCCGTTATGCGTAGTTATCAATAACCGCAGGTCTTGTTTGAACAGTCTGCGAAACGGTCCAAGTATGACAATGGTGAAGTTCGTTCACAGACGATACGGAGTAAGGCGTAACGCTCGCATTCGAACATTGCAACCTGTCTTAGCATATACTCCTAAGTTTCAAAGCCTATTCGTACACATCGGATCAGAGCAGCGCTAAACCGTTCCAGCGTTGCTGCTGATACGAGCATCGCGAAGTTCTACAATTAACTTGTCGCTGTTTCCTCATTCCGGACGAGTAAAAAAACTCAGGTGTCGCAAGAATGTCTTCTGTGTTTCCGGTATTCAGACAAACCAAACTGTGTCGAAGGAAGGGCGAGCACAGGGGACGAAAATCTGCTAACGCGGCTTTAATAGAGCGCAAGTAGACCTTTAGGAAGAAAATCCACAATAAACGATGACCCGCTTGTTCCGCTCATATTTTTTTGTGACCAAACTCCGTTTACTCGGGTGACAAAGCCAGCGATAGCAACCATACGACCGCCATCATGACGATCAGACAGAGCAAACCAATCTAATCGCGGCGTTCCGTCAATTGCCTCGTCATAACTTCTCTCTATCTAGGCTTCATAGATTTCTTTTTCTTTTCAAGCGTTTGTTATTTTGCTTGTTGTTCTTTTCGTTGCAGTCGGCGTCACGTTGTTTTGGTCGAGACAAATTTTCTGAGCGATTTTCACCTCGGCTTCGGCCGGCTCTTCGTGAGAGAGCGCTAGCGCTTGCGTGCAACGTTCGAATCGGTTGTTGTGGCCATGTCGGTTTCACTGCTCGCGACAGAAGCTGTTTGTTGATGTTACGATACGGCGGTTGGGGATGTCACCTAGAAACACTTCGGCGGCCCGATCACCTGGTTTGACACTTCAATGTAGTCGCTCATTAGACGGCATCCAGCAGGGAGGCGAACATTGCACCTCGTTGGAAATCTTGTTACTCGACTTCGACTTGCTACGTAGGTTAGCGTGGATACGCATCATATGGGTCATTCGAAAAGTTGTGACCGCCTTCTTTGCTAGAAAATCAACTCTCTAAACGATAAACGTCTACCTTAATGAGTTAAGTTACCATCCACATATCCGTACTACGTATACGTTTATACATATGTTTGGCTAACAAATAGCTGACACTCTTGGAATCGTTGAGCAGCTTATAATAAAGGTAAACTTTAAAGGACAATATGAGTAGTAAAAATAGATTTAATAGAAGTTTCGCTGGTCTCTCCCAATTCACTACGGTAGCATCGCTGGTTTTTTGATGGCTCATCTTGACGCGCATAAGGAACTCCTTTGTTTTCGTTATTAGTGGAATGCACTAAATCTTATGCATCATATAGGATGTACCGGAAGTAAGCGAAAGCTTTTGATTCTCGTGAAATACATGTGATTGGAATCTGTTAGTCGCTCTGTTGTTCGAAAGACCATACACTGACAAGTTGTTCGAGACATAATTGGTGTCGCTTATAACTATTTCATATTTATATTTTCATGTCGATTATTAAAATAATATAGTAACAAAAATATATATAAGATAACCTCTTAAAATAGCAACTAACTGAAAATGTGTGTAAAGGCGTCAATACAAACTATGCTCTTTTTGAATTTCCATAAAAAAATACGCTTTTTTGGGGTATGTTGATTCAGTTTACCAGTTTGGCCATGAATGACAACTGGGTTAACAATTTCATTCTCCTGTAGCTCGTCTCGATTTCAATAGAGGCGTAAGTAAACAGCATTGTCGTGTGTGGATTGCGGAAGATCGTCATGTTCAGACCGTTCGTTCACGATGTAAGGATTTCCGTGGTACATGCGCGACCCTTTGTTTATTTACGCCTCCACTGCGATTTAAATGCCTGCGACAGCGTTAGGTTAAGGCTAGACTTAATTTCGCGCTCTGTGTTATGCTAATTTTTAGACGCTCGTTAATTTTTTGATTCAGATATTTGTGTGCTAGTAAATGTATGAGTCAGAAAATTAATTGAAAATGTTTGGTCTTTTCAATTCTAGATACCTAATAATAATAATAGCTAAAACTTATTATTATTGTTACAGGCATACTTGCAGGAGTAGTAGTACATTGTGCATTGTAGTTGTTTGAGATGCAGTTCAAGCCGGCCGAAAAAATATTTGTAGCGGTCATTGTTGTACGGCGACACTGTTGTAATAAAAATTAAAAACCGATGTCACTGTGATTGTTCACATAACAAGCTTTCTGATAACAGGTCGCAGTTGACTTGATCTAACGCTTTAGAGAGATCAAAGCATACACCATTCCATGTATTGCATATTTTAGGCACAAGCCATGCATTGTACAATCAACCCCATAATTTAGCTTGCAGTCGACTTGCATCATCAACTCGGTAGAATTCTGAAATCAAGTATCTAGCTCCCGAGCCTTGTGATGTGAGCTTCAGATGATTCCCGAGCGGGTTTTTTACTACAGCCTGGTAGTACGTTTATGTTTGGACAACAGAAAATATACTAAATTATTACATCCTGTAACTCAGTCATCTTCGCGCGTACAGCGTACGCGTCTGAGATCAACCACGTTCTGGAAATATCAAGCAATCTGCCTTCCACTTCCGACCTTGCCCTTGACATTGAAAGGACGATCCGTCTTCAGAGGCCTCTAGTAGCGCTAATATCACTTTAATTTCACCCTAGACCATCGTCTTAAAAGCTAGCTACCCAATGCGGAGCAGTCGAGCGGGATCGCCGTGTCGTTACGAAAATCAGTTTCGTGCATTTTGTTATTACTACAGCAACAAACAGCGCCCGTTCTTCAGCAGATATCTGTCACACTACATCAGACGTTTCATACCTTACACTCAAGGAATAAATACTCACAAAAAATGCGCCATCTTTTCTACTAAATGACTTGTGTTGGTGATATTTCGGTTTGTCATCGTCGGTGTATCTTTTACGATGTCGGCTATACGTGAAAAGCAAGGACAGTTGTTCTGCCTTCCCCAGTCACTCGACGCGATAATAATTCGCAGACAGGTAACCTTCACATGCGACACCGGATGACTAGAAGTTAGTCGGATGACGTTTCCTACTAACGGTCCCACAGCCGACTGGAGGAGAAGGGGTTCCGTGCATAGAAAACGTTAGTAATCTTTCTCGCATTTCAATTTATGCTGTCAGGAGCTGGCCAATAGTTCCAATTCAGTGCTGCTAGATCCCTGGCTTTGTCCCTCTCTTTCGCTGCCTTTAAATAAACATGAAGCTCAAATTCTAGGCTAGTATATATTGTTGTATATAACAGAAAAAATTGTGATCCTGAGCATCTGCGACGTTTTTTCAGACGACTTCCACAAACGCGCTTCCTCCCGTGCCTTCTCCAGTGCTAATTGGCATAGAAAACAGCAAGAGGAGGTGCGTCAGAAATAGTAGTTGTGTCTTACCTCTCTTAACAACAATTGCTCTCAACTCGGTAACGCTTTCCATATAGGGGCACCTCATATTAAAGCTTGCAAGCTTTTTTTATTAAGAGTACAAATGTAAACTCTGTCGTGGTATGGTTAGCCGACACCTCCAAAGGAATAGAAGCAGCAAAATTCTTCGTAAATATCTGTAAACACAGACATAAGACGAATGACAATAGGTCAACGTAGAGAATAACTACGTACAGTACTCAAAATAAGCACAAATATAGCGATGCTGAGGTGGACGTGATGAAACTCGCATGCGTACGCGTGAGCTAATTCATAAAGACGCTCAGACTGAATAAAACAGATTAGTTAATGGGTAATTGTATACGTCCCTTGCTTTATACCTGAAAAAGTGGATTTTTATGGTACACCTTATATTTAGCTTTCAGTAAGCCAATTTAAATGTCATCGATTTTTTTTCACCCACGTGTCCTACAATAAGGGACGCTATAAGCGGACTTCATCCACTGAACTTCCCATTGCTAAAGATACGCGGTGCGATCGAAAACAGCTTATAGGACCCAATAGCTGGTAAAAGCAGATGTCGTCACAATATCTCATTTTTTATAAGCCGACGTAACGAATATTTTTTGTAATGTACTTGGCGTTTATTAGAATTTTTAGAACATTGATACTTTATAGCAATTCCACAAGGTTTATCGTACAGCAATATATACTTTTAGAGAAGGTGCACTCTCAAATTACTTCAGCGGAAATTGTAAACGAACCGTGATTACGTGAGTTTTATAATATTAAAAAAGGTTGAATGTTTTGAGCGCAAGTGTATTCATCAGCTTTCAATATCCTATGAAAACATTTAAGTCGCAATCAATATTCCAATGTTTTTGCGGGTTGGACTAGTAATGTAACCGTTTTAAAAAAATTAACTTTTATATACGCGCATTTTGTAAAAGATTTTACCCGCTAGAATATAGTTAAAAGTTATGCATTTTCTTCAATAGAGACATGGCAAAAAAGCATTTATAATTTTTATTGGTGCCACTCTATAACACTCGTCCGATTGGGTGACGCAATCCATCTAGTTTGGCATTGGTGGCTTCGATGTTTCGAGCAAATTTGTGGGCAGCGAATGAACTCTTGCACCCCCCAGCTAGCAAAGTCCTGAAAAAAGTACCATTTATGATGAATGAAGCCACTCGAACAACTGCGTCTTCAACACCAATTCTCAACCCGCTAATTACAATCTAATGAACTTCTATCCTTGTTCCTGATTAGTCTGGTCACGCTCGTTAGACTGTACGTTTCTCATAAGTCATCTTCCATCAACGAGCGCAGTTCGTTCGTAAAATAACATTTGATGAGAAATCTACCTAAAAGGAATAGGCAGCGAAGACAGATCATGCCGACGAGTTGTCCATGTCCTTCACTAGCTAGATGCGCTGTTAAGTACGGGTTGTTTCACTAATTAATCCCAAGACCCAGAGACGTGAGGATTTCATATACTTTGCGAGGATCCAATTACCGTGCTATGCGTATCCCGTATGTGAAGCATATCGACGGAAAGAGGTACTTTCGGGTGCGCAAAGATGATGCCAATTGGCGTGCTGTGCGGGGGAGGTTATCATAGTTATGATAGCAAAGTGTTATTCGCCTATAATTGTCGCTTTGCCATGCAGTTAATGAAAGCTTCAACGACATCAGGGCAAATGCAAGCTTGAAATAAACAAATCAGACATTTTCCGTCTGTTTGGCTTGAGTTTTCGTTACGTTATAGGAAAAATCGTGACTGAGGCCTATAGATTAGGCAAAAAACATACTTTGCGTGGTTGCTTTCTGAAAAAGGGTCACAAAAGGTCTCCCAGTCAGATTCTTCCTGCTCAACGCAGGACGCAATCTACCCTATTCAGTTACAGCTTTACAGAGTCTGATACGTAAATCAATGCGATGGTCCATGTTAAGAAAAATATATTAGCCGAAAGAACCACTCATGCTCTATAAAATAACAGTGTTTACACAGTTTTTATTGCTGATAACCGTTGCGTGATATGATTCGGTTGCATTTCAGATAAGCATCGTCCAGGGCGTACTACGGGTACTCGTTCCGCGAAGATAAAATATATATAGAGAGTCTACTCGTGAGAAGAGATGGAGAGAGTTTTCCATCGAAAAAAACACGAAAGAAAAATTTAAGTTCTGTAAAAGCTGACAAAATATGCAACTCGAATTGGCATGCTCAGATATTTAGTAGAATCAGAATACCGACTTCAGCGCTTGTAACTGCTGGAAGGTTACAAGTGACGACATTGTGAACACATCTTCAATAATATAAAACGCCAAAACTGTCTATCATAATTATCTAGGATGATCTTTAAGAAACAACCGATACATAGACGCCATCTAGGTCAGTTATCAGTACCTAACAAAATGCCGTTATAGAGCTGAAGCTTGGTATGGCTTACTTTCTTCCCAAACTACGTAACAAAAGAAGTCCCGATAAGTCACCTAGAATCGAGAAAAGGGTGCAAACGAAAGTGAGAGAAATCCGTCATAAAGTAGCATCTCCGACCTAAAAACGGTAATACTATATGAGAAAGTCTGTACAAGTTATTCTGTTAAGTTGTGCCCGTCTGAATCTGCGTAACGAGGATCAAGATACATCACTTCACAATGCGCCCTCGGTTCATGCATCGAAAAATAAGTACCGCAATACGCGGATAAGAGAACAAGGCTTCGTAACTAATGAATACAGATTTGTTACTGACACATTCGCATACCATAACTTAATTTAGCGCTGACTGAATAGATTCTTGAAAGAAATCAATGAGTTCTGCAGTCGCTATGGGATCTTTAAAATAATTGTTGAACAGGTTGTTTGATCGGATTCTTTCGTGCGTTCATTTTATCGCTCCGAATCTTGTGGTGGTTTGGGATTGTCTCTACTCAGAGCGATAAGCCGATTGCGAAGAACACGGGCTTGTGTAACTAGTTTTCGATAATCTTCCATGTCATCGACCATATTAGTCATCGTCGGACCCTGAAAGGGTGTATATATATATATGTATATATCTATATATATGTATATATATATATATATATATATATA
>MNPL01001275.1:0-15624 GCA_002081605.1 Tropilaelaps mercedesae | reverse complement strand
TATATATATATATATATATATATATATATAGAAAATATGATTGTTTTGAAAACAGTGTAAAAGTACATTAACCTTGACTTTATGCCGTCCCAACATCCTAAATTCCTTTGAGCTACTTCGTACACATTAGTATATGCAAAGCCAAACCAGTTTGAAAAAGCTAATGTGTAATACGGAGAAACGGTACGGTCAGCTGTTGCATCCCTCCTTAACGCAGGCGAAACGAAGAACACAGCTGATGAGGCAGCTTTCCTGATTAGCTAGGAACGCTGCCTGACCAGGCTGTGTCAAATAAATGCAGGAACTGAACTGCAGTAACAAGCGTTAGACCCTCTTAGGGCAACAATTTATAACTTATTGTTAGCAAATAGTTTGACACGTAAGCCAAATCGACTAGACACTATTATAAGATCAAGCGTGGATCCTTTTTGGAGTCCCCACTATAGATAACATTATTATCTAGTTTTAAACTATGTTCCTGTACTTTTAGACATCTGAACAATACTGCTGATATTTATGTAAGCATTGGAGAACGCCTAACTAAACACTAAACGCGATTACAACTACACTGCGTATATAAAACTCGTTTCCACGACCAGATAAAGGTCGATGAGTATACCACTTACGTTACGTCGCAGCTGCAGGCGCTATCCGATCGGAGATATCCACATAGCTTCAAATTGCAGCAGACACAAAAAAGCCGGCCTTTCACCTCTCTTTCTACCTCTTTCACTTTCTCGCCATATATAATCTAACGTTATGCACTTCACAAGTAATGTTAGTAATGCTAAGTAATGAGTAACTCTTTGTTTCACCCTTAGTTGAGTCTAATGTGTAGGAAGCCCTTAAGTTTTATAGATAACATTGTTCATCTTTTGAATTTTTCTGTGTTTAACCCTCTAAAAAAGTGCATGTTGTATAACTGATACAAATTTACAGGCCACAGAGACACGCGCCTTGAAGCAAATGTACTAAATGAACGGCAGAAATTCAGCGCGATCGATTAATGTGTCTCTCATTCCTCTCTCTTTCCTCTTTCATTACAGTAACAGGCATACAAGGAAAACAGACAGCTAAGAGATAACCGCTCAGACGAGCAGAAGGAAAAACCATCTGGCTTCGATGTTTTAGACATTAAATGTTTGTGTATGCCCTTTACGCACGCTAAATTTTTTGTAAGCCCTGCACGCCGGTTAAGCACGTCATTTTCACTGCTCGAATGTGGCACTACACTTAAATGCCACTAAATGATGTAAAGAAATGTTCTCCATGCTGGCACGACTGAGCAAAATACGATAAAATGTCCATCCATCTCTGGAGAGAGACGCACGGCACACAATTCACTTGACATCTCACACGATTTCCGCTTTTTACCGGTAAACATGGACCTCGTACAATGGCGCACGTGTAAAACAAGCGCACACACTACAACGTCCTGTGCTTTTATACACCAAATCATCTAATCGGGTACAGGACAGACATGCTCTACGCGCGCTTCCGAGCACACTTACTGTTGCTCCGCACGAGCAGAACACTACACACTCATAAGACGGGCGCGAGCATAGCGCACTCTCCAAAGGCAAAAACTACTGAAAACTGCTAATTCCAAGAAACTCGACTCGCCACGAAAAACAACTAACAATACACAAGCGCCTTTGGCCGGAGGCCTTCTCTTTTGCTGCTGTTATACGGCCGTTAGTAGCAGCCAAGCCATAGCGTAGCGACGGTGGCGTCCATCTTACAATCAATGATTGATTGGGTCTCCATCTCCATCCAGGGGGCGCTGTAATCGCGTCCGAAGGCCCCGCTGAGAACCACCAGCAAACAACAACAGCAGAGTGGTCGCAGCATCAGCACGGAGCTCTCCTCCCTGTCGAACCCGCCGCCGTGGCCGCTGCCGCTGTGTGTAGAAGAACTGTACGGTATGCTGTCGTTCCTATGTAGGTTGGCTGATTGTTCGCCACCAGCCGCAGGATAAGACGACAAACACTCCATCCAGCAGCGCAGGCCGCAGTCGTACTCGATCGTCCCGAATCGCTGATGTTGCCATCGACGTGCACCTGAAAGGACAAGCGAAGTTAGCACGCAGCCGTCTGATCCGCTTCTGAGCAGAGCTACTGCTCGGGGTGCTGCTACCCTCAGTCGCTGTGGTAATAAAGGCCGGTCGTTCAGAGTAAATAGTTATTGCCAACCACTTCGCCCTAGGGACCACCGGTGCTCACCTTACGCACCCTAGGGATTATATAGGGACTTTATTTCCCTAGCCGAGTTCTATCTCGGCTAATTGCAGTGAGCTCTGCTAACGGGGTTTCAAAGCTCCACTATGACGACTTCATACATGCTGTATACATACAGCCATCAGCGCGCGCATATGTAAACGTTCCATGTAGATACGATTCACGTACAAAAGAATATGTGGACATGGTAGCATGAGCTGACAACAGTGCTAAAAGGAATCCAGAGGGGATCAAATCTGTAGAATCACATATTTAACCACTTGCACATCCACGTTGACACATCTAACATGTGCGTAAATTCATTTTCACATATCTCCATCCAGTGTGAGTCCGGTATGTCAATCTAGGGAGCAGTGCGCTAACCGCCGCCAATCTCCCTAGATTTTCCCTAGAGCGAATCTGTAACGATAACCCCGCCAAAGGGTCGGTTTGAATTGTGGCGACTGCTTGCTTGCAGTGCACGCAAGCACCCGGACGGTGGCGGCGCGCAGAGCGACTCAGATGTAAAGGCAGCGGCTGCAGAAAAAGGACGGCCCACTGCCAAAGCAGCAGAAACAGGCAAAAGCTTCCCCATTAAGCTGTACTTTCTGCAGTTTCTATGGGCCGCCTGCCTCTCGCTTTGCCTGTTGTTGCCTCTTGCTTCGATGTCTAGAGGCTGAGCAGCAAATAGCTGACGCCAGCAACGCAAGCGAGGGGGAACAGAACAGCAGCAAAGAACGACTCTGGGAAAGCAAACGAGGAAGAGAGAGGGAGAAAGCAACAGAGAGAGAAAGCGAGAGACCAGGGCACCACCGGCGGCCCAATCGAGCCCCCTCTGTCAGACGGTGGCCGTCGGTGCTGATCCTGATGTTGATATTGTGGTGCTAGCTACATACGTCGTCTCCTGCCAGAGGCAGGAGGCAATAATATTCTTTATTATTATGATTATTACGATCATTATCGTTACGGCCGAACTGTTCTGTGGTGGTCGTTCAGTCGACAACTAGCGACGACCAAAGAACCCACATCTCTCACTACTATTTCTAGTCATATTACCACCGCCACCACCACAGTCAGCACCGCTACGAATACGGCCGATACTACATTGCGATACCTATAGATCTGGTGCCAGTGTTATCACTACTATTCGCATCGCGAACGACCACTTCGCACAACTGCCACCACCACGGCCACCATCGCTACGACTATTATTAATATTATCGTTATTATTATTATTACTAGCACTATTCGTATGAAAACGATGACGATTATGGAACGTCGCCGTTGGTCGTCCGTCGCAAATCGGCGATGACAACGATGCTATCATCCTTTCATCGTGCGTTGTGTCTGTATATCTGCGAATGGATCTGGATGAAAGATCTGGGCATGTATGTGTGTGAGTGAGTGCGTCTTTGCCTGACTAGGTAACCCTGTGACAGCGGCTTCTGCTGTTGCTATTGCTAGTATCCACTTGGGCTGTTAGTCTTCGTTGTTGTTATCATCGTTGACGACGGGGTTGTCGATGTCGGTTTTGTATCCGCGTAGTGTGTTTGCCAGCCTGTATAGATGGCTTCTTCGTTTGCGGGCTTTCTTTCGTCTTGTATTTTTTCGTCATGACAATAATAATAATCATTACAATAATAATCATAACCATAATAAAGATAATAATGATATTCTTTTGTCGACCGCGGAGCGATGGAACGACGGGAAGCATTGGTCGTGTTTTTGGAGCGTTATCCGGTGATTCTTATAATGGTCATAGTTATTGCCTCCCTGATGATTATGGTTATTGCCGCGACGCGGCTGTTTTACCGCCCGATGAGGACGCGGGCGATGATGATGATGACAACAACAACAAATGCAACAAACAACGACGGCTAACCCAGGAGCGTGAGGGCGCTTGCAGTGCGCCCTTCGCGCAGGCGAGAGGGTCTCTCGGCTCTAGCGCAGTCTCTGAGCGTTCGTTGCCGGCAGTGACAAGCAGCGGGCACTAGGTAGGCATCGTTAAATGTTGGCTGATGGTCAGCCCTAAAAATATAGGCAGGCTGCGGTTGTTCTTGGTGGTGGTAATGGCGGCGGAAGCTAAAACCGCGTGGATTGGATAGCATACGAGTGTGTTTATGCCAGTCACAGATGACATCCTCAGCAATGTTGATAATGATAACAACAACGGCAACGACTATTTTTACTAAATAAATATTAATTTTCGCACAGGGAGCTTCAGTTGCACCTCCCTTCTTTCTACTGCTGACTTCCCTTTTTTCTCTTTCGCTCGCTCGCTTGCTGTTTTTCCTCTGAGAGTCAATAAGATAGAATGCTACAATGATCATCACTGAAAAGAGACAACAACAACGACCATTACGGCGCAACGATGATGAGCACGAGGATGCTCACTGGAAAATTATAATGATAACGATTACTTTTATATGGGATGGTTATCGTTATCGTTACGATTCTGCTGCGAAATACAGCACGAGTTGCTCCTGCGCTACTTCAGCCGCTACTTCTACGGCCGCGTTCATGTGCACCAGCGGACGAAGGAATAACGAAAGCATACACACACACACACACATGAGATACGCAGACGCAAGCACGCCACTTGCTCAACCGCTGCCATTGAAGTGGCTTACACTCGGTTAAGCCTAAGGGCCACCGACCGCCGTGTGTATGTATGCACTTTCATTTGCGTCGAACCCAACCCATATGTGCGTCTTTACATACATACCCTCCACTAAATCTCATTCGGGCTTTTATTTGTGTCAATTCAACACAGCGCATCAGTAAGAATTTCACTGTGTGCATCCAATATTTTGACCTGTCCTAATTCGAGCACTATTACGTGTGCACGGCTACCAAAAAATTCTTACAAACTACTGCGAACGCTATTACTAAAGTGAGGCCCGGAAATCAATAGACTGCACGTCAGTGTATAAGGTAGAACAGCCACATGCGAAAAAAGTAATAAAAATAAACTTGGCGTGTACCGTTTATGGGCTCAACGACGATCGCCGAGGTGACTAGTAGCTAGCGCAGGTAACGGTGTATTCGAGTCCCCGCGACAGCACTTATTTTATCTAAGCGTGATTCTGTACGTTTGGAATCATTTCAAAGCAGCGCTCAATATGGAAGGATCGTCGACGGGTTTTTTTTTAAATCTAGCTTACACAATGTAGTTAGTGCGCATTTTAGTTTCCAATCTACAAACTCACACTTAGAAATAAGACAGCGACACCAGTCCGGCATATATCTAACTGTAAGGATTCAATCTTTGTTCTGTGCACTGCTTTACAGGGATGCGCATAAACTGTGTTGCTTTTACAAATTGAGTTTAAGTTTAATTAAAGGATGTGACAGGAGTAGGAGATGTTTCTAGCACAAACATTTGGGCTGGGATATGCAACCAGAATGTTTCGAATCAATGCCAATACGGTAAAATATACTGTTCGTTAACTGTATAAATACTAGTACGAATTCAACTTAGTATTACAAGCGTCTATTTCAACTGTCAAAGGTTTTAAGGTTTGACAATGCAAGAGTCTTATTATCAAACCCAGCACAAAAAATCGTTCTATAGATAACGTCGCCACTGTGCGAAGAACCAAATACTGCATTGGTCTTTTTTGATCGGAAAACTTATGATGGTTTCAATGACAGTTATCTTCCTTCGTTTTAGCCACTAGTACATCTAAGACAGATATTAATCAACTCCACGCATATTCATGTTTGCTTATTTATCATATTTCACTTGTTGACGATTCATGTTAATTTCCATCACTCTAAGTGCTTAAGAAAACAATGTGTACATGTTTCTGTCGGTTACTCACTATCAGAATCGATTTTCCAATCATCACTTGTAGAATAGTATCTCGCAAATTAAAATATCTTATTTATCACGGCTTATTTACACAAGCAAAGTTTCAATGGCTGTTAAAGTAAAAAGAAATTAGTTGATGCGGGTTTTTTGGCACTTATGAGAAATCAGCTAAAGGCATTTTGTGGTGCTGTTTTAGAATGGCTCTCTTACCTCGTTAATTTTCGGCCTCAAAGCACTTGTGAACGCGAGAAGATTACATTACAGACGCTAGCTGAGTTACCACGAGTATTGACACCGTGAAGAGTTAAACAAGTTAACATGAGTCAATTCCATTTCATCTCCTTTTTGTGGAGTATTCACCACTCATTTAGGGCCTCACGTCAATACATGTTATGGGAATTAGTGGAAGTTAGTTATGGAAATCTATAACTCTTCCCAAGGTTTTTGGCACTGATTCAGAAAATCGTTTACCTTAATTTGGCTACCACAAGATGTGATGTTGGTAACTATTGAATATAGAACTACCGCTCACCAAAACAAGGCGATTTATTTGACCTGTAAATAAAATCTGCATATATATAATGGAACATATAATAGTTATTTTTAATAACAATTGCGAACCGATCTGTCAATTTGAAATTTTCGGGCAATTAAACTGTCTTTAGATTGTTCGAAAACTACATGTACCATGTATCAAAACAATGTCGTATGAACTACCTATTTGGTACACAAAAATGTGCCCACACGTTTATCTTACGAGTCGTAACTTGAAATAGCTTTAGGAACATTGTACGAGCATTCCATTCCACTTTTAAAACGTATACCACGTAGGGCACTTTTACGCCTGACAAAAAAACAAGGTGCATTTTTCTTATTGAATAGATAGTAAATGCCTTCTACAGTCCGATCCAAGAAGCCAGCTGAGATACAACAATTTCTACACAATATTGCTATTTCAAGGCACCGTACAATGACCAGAGTGGATATCGTCTATGTTCCTATCGGTAACATTCAACATGACCATCATCACGCTATAAGCCTATCGCGGCTCTACACATGTTAAGACCGTTCACCGCTCAGGAGAAATAGACGCACTACTATAAACAAGTAGAATTTACTCTTAGATCAGCATAATCAATTTACAGTCTCAGAAATTTTTAGACTTCGGTAATTGAGATTAACATTTCGTTCAGCGTGGCCATATTTAGACATTTAAAAAGAATAACTATTACAAAGGTTTTATTAAAGAGCCTAATGCTTTGCATTTATTTTTACCTGTGGCCTTCCTGCGGATGCTATTAGGACAGTTTAGCAATGTTTATAGGAGGTGTGGGATAATGCCAAACGAAATAATTTTATTTGATTTTTGGACGTCACACATTGAACCTTAATTTTGGCTTCCCCAGGAATATTCACCTGTTATTTTGCTGCGTCTTGGATCATTAGAACTTGATTCGCTTTTACAGAAACAAGCTATTTAATATACTTAAATATAGGTCATCGGTTCTTAGCCTCTGCAAGACCATCTCTGACTTAGAGATAAGCTCGATTGTGTTTTTGATTATTTGAGGATGCTATTTGCTATGCAGCATGTCAATTATCCCACACAAGGGTGCATTTTTCAAATGCACTTCAACTTCTTCAACGGTAAGTGATGATATGCATATGGTGGATTCTATGTCGTATGGTAAACTTTTTCGTTTTATTAATTTTCGGCTAGAGTAGCCACGTTCCGCATATGAGGTCCACAATTGTTTGAGATGTCCTTGCTATCGTTATTAAATTGGACGGCAATAATTGTGATCATTTGTTATCACCTCATTTGCGACAGACCTGACGTCAACCATGAAGGGCATTTGTATACCTTGACAGGGCCCGGCGGCACGTATCAATTTTTGCAATGAAGGGACAGCAGGGTTCTGCCATTTGTAATGGCTTGCGTTATGCTTGATAGCCATTTTGCAATGTAGCTTTTCTACTAGTTATTCGATTACTGGTGTAGGACCACCGTTGAGATTTTCTGAATAGGTGCGTAACTAGTGGTTCCTAATTTGAATGTTCATCAATGGTTCATTCATTTGTATATGATGAATTCGTATGCAGCTTCTTTAGCTGCAATTTTTACTTTAACGCTCACGCTTTATACATTCTGTACAGTTCTGTAGCTGTGCTGTTGTTTTTCCAATTTAACTTTTCAAACGTTCTTGAAGTTTGTATTTCGTCGAAGAAAACTGTCCAAAATTCATACAAATTTTTCTGCCCGACTTCTAATTATTTCAACAAAGCATCTTTGTCGAACGCCAGAAAACTTAATTTACTCCGTGGGCTTTTTGTGAGAAATTTTTCTCGGACGTTTCGAAAGCGTCGATTCTCTTCTGTTTTTTGGTTCTTTTGAATTAATGATATCTTCGAAAAGTTTACGGTTTTGACCCATCTGAAAATGATTAAAAAATATTGGTGGATATTATTTATTCTCGAGCAATAATTAGTTCGAAATCTTGTGATTAATAAAGTGTACACAATGTTTTTCTACGCTAATGACTGTCGTCCTAAACCAGATTAGTTGTGCAAAGCTGTGTTGTGGGACGTTTACCGTTGACAAGCGTAGAAAGTACAGCCACAGCATACATTCCATAATTTCCTATGAATGTAGTAAAAGGGCCCAACGCTGTTTATCTTTGCCTTGTTTGTGATCGTATATATACACACAAGAAGCTAAACGACAGCAAGCCGTATCTTGGAGGCTCACACTAAATTGGCTTCTTCTATCTATTTAGAATAAACTATCTCTATGTTCAAGTGTTTTCTCAATTTTGCTTGCGATTAGCTTGATAGTATGCATATTTGCTTAATATACACTGGAGTCAATTGGGAACGTAACCGCAATATAAGAGGCCCGCAAGTCTTTTTTGCCCTAAGGCGTCTACGCACAGATTCGTCTAGATGCGTATTTTGCTTACCTCAATCACATACACACACTTTGACCATCGTAATAAATCCACCACAACGTGTATTGGATTATACTATAACCTCTATCTAGTGCGCTCTAGAACAACTGAATTTGCGCATATCGGGGAGGCCTGCACCTCAACAAAGCATGGAGATCATAAATACTTGCAAGTGAGGCAAACGCAACGATGTAAGACCAAATACTGTTTACAATTTACTGCTCTAAAGTACTTGGAATCTTTTGTCTCGCATATACAGCGATTTTCTCGCGACATGATGTGCCAAATACTCATTTTGAGTAGATAAGTGGCCACGGAAAGACACTGATGTTCAAGCGGATTCTTTGCCAGGAGCGTTTAAGGACTGTGTCGAGATAATCGCTATGCTTGATAAAATGCTGCTAACCTGAACAAAAAGGTATCTTTCCTTTTATGTGAACTTATTACCCATTTAGTTGACATTTTAAAAGGTCAAGATGCCGCATGCCACACAAGAGGTGACGCGATTTCATTATTATTAAAATATATCAGCCTGTTCTTCAAAATTCTGCGAAAAACTACAAAATTATTTCTTCATAATTTCATAATTAAATACCCCAACGGTGGTTTAACGATAATTAATTTCTGTTCCCAATGGGCCAGTTCTGCAATGACTTCGAGATGCCAATTTTTCTAGGCTCACCATACAGTATAATTAAAGTCTCTTTCATTCAAAAGGGCCTTACAGTTTCATCAGAAGAGCCTACATATAAGAGTCAATTACAGCTCATCATACACATCTATAAAAATGCAGCTTAGATCTAAGCTCACCGTACATTTCCTGGCATTTCCTGGCAGATCAAGATTAAAAACGTAGATACCAAATTTCTAGATCCAACAGATTCAGTAGACATAGAAAATAATCACATATCTATATAAAATAACGCTACAATTCCGGAGGATGATACAAAAGAGCAGCACGAACATATAATGATAAACCGTGGGGGAATTGCAGGATGTGCGGGAGTGTTATAAATAATGAATACCTTAACAGTGATAATGTCAACCAGTAAACAGAACATCTTTGTCCAAGGAAAATAAACTGATTAAACACGTCACGAACGAACAAAATCGTGAATAGTCGTAGACATTAGAATCAACCGTCGTCCAGCTGCTTTACGGGTTCCAATGGTGGTCTGATGTTCGCAACCAAACAGGTAAGAAAAAATGTCGCAGAAATAGACATTGCGGTCAAGCATAACTGAAGGTAGTACGGCCTCCAAAATCGTACCATTGGATCGTTGGTCTTTCATGATGACATTTTGACATTTCTAGCGCTATTTCTTAGACATTTGGAGTTTGTGCGAAACACGGCCGCTACAGTAAAGGTGGAATGAAGAAACTTTGTGCTCAAGGAATCGTAATGGTTAGTGCCTTTATCAGGTCTGTGGAGAACTTTAAAAAATAGTTAGCCCAATGCACGCCTCTAAGAACCTTAACGTTGCTTCGGCACCCGCAGCCAGACAAGTGAATATATTTTGTAGAAGTCGACACTGCAAGGTAACCATTAAAAACAATGATCGTAATGATTAATTTCTTAACGCCAAGTCTGGGCTGGATTTCAACGTGGAATCCACTTTTCTCTCCGAAATGTGATAAGTTGTGCCGAACCTGAAGCAAATTTATAAGTTTCACACGAATTGCTGAAGATTCCCAATGAATCAAATATATCACGGATCCCTTCTATTAGCATATTCTTTGCACACATAGCTTTGCGTGCGTAGGTTTTTGAGTAGCGTGCGTAGGATTCTGAATAGTTTCCACGTTAAAAGGGAGGGGTGATCACAGTAAATTTCAAAAATTTAGTTGAGTATTCCTATTAATAGTACGAAAATCGATGTCTAGGCTCTCGCAACACGGATTAGGTTTGACAGCAGCGATGCACGCCTCAACCTCCTACTAGGGAACTAGCGGAGATTAAGGGATATGTGCGTACTTTGGTATCGGCTTATATAGGTACACAGGTAATCACACATTAGTGTTTTCTGTATATAGAAGAAAATAGAAGAAAATGGAGAATAGAAGAAAATGTATAGAAGAAAATTCCTCTGAGGAATTTTCTTTTGAGAATCATCAACGGTTCATTTCAAAGAGAAATCAAGTTTGAGGACGCTTCAACATTTGATTGATCGACACGGTAGACCGTAAACACTACGTGTATATGGCAAAACTGGCTATCAAACGTAATACCAGTCTTAAATTACTTGATCGACCTATCTATCCCAACGATACTAAGCAACAGGCAGATATTCTAAAAGTGTGCGATTGTTTTCTTTCAAAATGTAACGGAATCCCCCAGCAAAACACCTAGCCCATATAAACGTCGAACCTTGAAAATCAACACCCGACTAATTTATTCGACCACTCCACTGCCACCGGTTAGTGCCGTTGACATAAGGCTGACATTTATTTAACCATTGTACTACAATCGCTGTCAGCAAATGCGTGGGAAACGGTCAACATAGATTACGTCCAACCGAGATGGAATATTTCTCCGTCCGTCTCCGGTGGACTTCAGCCACGACCAAATCTTCACTTGCCTTTCCTGGCCTTGATCTGCAAATGCAAAGACGAGTCACGCTCGCAAATCAGTTTTCTGTATAGTATCCAACATTGACCAAAAACTCCTAAATGTTAATCCTACCGCCCAAACAGCTATTTGCAACTATCGTAGGAGAAGACTAAAAGCTTAATTTTTAAGCTTATCAAATCTTATCAATTTTTACTTTTTTGTTAGTCAAATTAATGTGCACATCTGACGATTCGGCGCTATGCTTGATTGATTACCTGATGCAGCCGCCCTAATTTACATCTAGTATGCCTGAGGGGCAAATCTAATCTCATTACCTTGCGGGAATAAAACTCGAGCTCTTTGCCCTCGAGAATGTAGCCGTCACAGCGTCCGCATTGGCCAGGTCGAGATGAGATACATGCCTTCAGACGGCCGGTAGCGAATTGTTCCTCCATGAGCGGATCTACAGCAGCTTTCTCTTGGAGAGTTTTTTGGGCATCGCTTTGCATACGCTTCTTGCCGATTTTCAAACCTTCAATGTCCGTGATCTTGGTGCCGTGTTTTCTACCCAGAGGGACGGCGTAATGGTTCTCGTACCATAGTCGGAATGGACTAGCATCAACGAGCACAATTGCGTTTTTAACTAGGGTCTTGGTACGAACCAGCTCATTGTTCGATGCATTGTAGATAACGTCAATGATACGAGCTTTTTGCGTGCGTCGCTCCGATCCCCACGAAAAATTCCCTAAAGTGTTTGAAACAATTCGACTTACAAATACCATTATTAGCCCTAGAATTGTTTTCGGAGCACACTGCTACAATTTGTAATTCCAACGTTGGAAGTCAGAAAACCTAATTACAGAGCCTTATACAGATTACTTTCTGTGACTTGCGGTAAAATATTTTCATGCATATCTTTTTGAAAAACAACATATATACTGGCAGTAAAATAAATAATTTATTTTTCAAAAATATTAATACCTTTTAGAAAGCAAGTTTGCTTAAGTAGTTATTTACAAGATAAGGCGGCTTGCAATAAGCGATAGATGTCTTTGCAGTTTTGATAAATACTACAAATTTCGTAAGCAATCACGATTGATCACAATAAGTAATTATTGACTACCGTGAACTCAAGTCGGTCCAAATTTAACTCAACTGTCATTATAGCGTCATTCATGTAATCGTGCAGAAATAGAACCATACGATGAACGCGATAAATAGAGGAATATATATGAACGCGAACTGCATGCATGGCATGGCATTTGAGCACGGCTAAGTTTACAGATAGAAAAATAATAACACGCCGAATAGGTTAATTTAGGCACTCTCGTCTACGGGAGATTTTGCCATGATTCCTTACCATGGTCGAGACGAAGAGCACGGAACTTAATGTTACCACCGCGAGTTCGTACAGTACGCACCCTGGCCGGTGTTCCTTGGGAAAGCTTTGTGTTGGCGGCAGGACGTCCGAGCTCAAACTTCCTCTTCTTACGGATCTGAACACGCTTACCACCGGTTGACCGGTGCTTATGCGCGCGATCTCGGCTGATACCCATGTTAGCAACTGCGGGTGGACACTAAAAGCCTGTTGAGATAGTTACATATATGAATATAGGTCAAATGAGGTAAATTGTAGCAAAAACGAAAACAACTTTTTAAACTCGTCACAGTCGAGCATTTCGCCGATGAGTTAAGCACTTGAGACACACGTACGTTCGATACAATATGCTTCGGTTTCAATAATGTGATTAAAAATTTAAATTAAAACTGTTAATTTCCGACATTGTCGATAAAGTTTAAATGTTACTAAACTTTTGCTACTAAACTACTACTAAACTAAAGATTTGACAAAATCGCCATGGGTTCACACCATATTAGGGGAAAAATGGAATATTTGACATATCTGGTCCACTGAACACACGAACCCGAACGCTTGTAAATTGCTTTGTGATTTTACGGAATTCAGTACTGTGAAACAATTCCGAAAGGAGCCATCAACCGCGCCTCGCATTGGTGCCCCCTCACTACTACAAAGCGATATTGGTCGAATTCGGCTGCATTATTATTATAATGCATACCAATCGTTATGGTACCGCTTCCAGTGCGTTAGCGCTGCTCAAAATCTCAGTGAGACTTTAATGAACTTTTCTACTGTGACCTCACTGCGTTCTATTGACAATTTCACATCACGTTGGCCGGTAAGGCGGCCAGCAATATTCAGCACGTGTCAGCGGCCTCAATGGAATATATTAATTTCACGTTAAATTTCACAGATATTGATCCTATGCTCACTGTCACATCTCAACTGCACAATCAGTAGTCATTTTGAGGCACAAAATCCAATACAATTCGAGAAAATTTTCTTAAAATTTCCTATATTTCGTAGCTAGCTTCACACACACCTGGCCTCCAGAAGAAAAAGGAAGCGGCCATGCTGATGCCGAGCTGTTTTGAAACGTCATTTCCGTTCAAAGTCGTCTGCTTTAAATTATTAGCGGGCCTTTGCATAGCTCAAAACAGTCAATCGACGGCTCAAACAGGTACGGCGTTGAATTCGATTAGGTCAAGAAAATAGGCTACAGAAGATCCTCTTATGTGGCTCCGATTATATATGAATGAACTAACAGGCAAACGACAAAAGTTATTTTAGTTTTTATATTCGTTTGTAAGATGAAGTTCAAAATTGCAAATAGAATATTTAAGAATATATAAGGCAGCAGATCGCTCCGCATTCCGTCCGATAGCAACTATCACCGGGACAACGCCCATAGAGACGAAGACGTATGTTTTGCAAAGATTAGATCTCTGTGTGCAGTCGAGCTCGGTGGCTTGATACATTCGCGCCTAACGACCGGAGGAGACACGTAGATGCGCGGGTTCGATCTCCGCTGTTGCATATTTACATTTATGGGGTCCGTCTTACGAAGGACGTAAGACGCTGCTACCGTGGACGTTAAATGTTGGGTGATGGGCAGCCCTAAAAATGTATAGCCTTATGTATGCAGCGATTTCATGCACTAGCTACGTAGCTTTACTGTCAACCACATTCATGCGCATGAGGATACAGTGAATACTCTTACCCAAGTCGGCCGCTGATTTTAGAGTATCTCGAATACGACATACGACGATACTTTATTGCACAAAGTGAAGCTCTGCAATATATGAAACATCAATGAGAAAACAATAATCGTTGTCAAAACATGCTTGCTATTCCACCGCGTCTTGCGGAGATTTTCATTTCTCTATAAAAACAAATTTACCATGTATTCTCTACTATTTCCTGGTTACTTTTTTATATTACTGCTGCCACTAATTACTCCGAATTTCAAAATAAGACTGTATAAGATTGAATTTTTAGTTGTTAAAAGTTTCTAGCAACAAGCATGAATTGTTATAGCTATTAAAATATGTATTCTTATTATGCCATTCGAAATATCGCCTTGCGATATACACACACAAGTATATATATTGAAAGGGATGCAGTTACCTCTATCAGCAAATCTGCAAGTATACTTACGCTTCAATTTGAATGCGCTCTGAGGGATTCAAACCGGGGGTTCTTCCATGATTAGTCGTAGTGCATCAAAAGGCAAATTTTTCATTTAAATGACAGTGAAATCCTTGCGGGATTTAAGACTGCTTCCGACAATGTATTCAACGGATTCCAACATTATTGTCTCAAAGTAAAAATTTAATAATATGTGAGTAGTAAAAACACAGACCTGGTATATTCCGTGCTTTATTTCTCTTTATTATTGTTTTTCGTAATTTAGGGATCCGAAATAAAGGTTTGTTGCTGTTGTATTTCTTGTTGCATCCCTTCGTTCACTCTTAGAAGAACATTTGCCCGTCCTCTCTGTCGGAAATTGCCTCAGTTTATTTCAGCTCTACTGCTATCCTGCAGTATTTTATTGTTTTTATTGTTGTCGTTATTATTATTATTATTAATATTTGTGTATATATTATTATTATTATATTAGTTCAAAATCGTACAAAATTAACTATATACAATCGCTCCTATATACGCTACCGTCTATACCATATATATACGCTACCATATATATATATATATATATATATATATATATATATATG
>MNPL01001274.1:0-18132 GCA_002081605.1 Tropilaelaps mercedesae | reverse complement strand
TATATATATATATATATATATATATATATAAGCTGCAACAGTCCCCTAAGCGTGATATTGTGGCAGATATTATCTCAAAAACGACATTGATACGGCCACACCAGCTTGGCAATATAGAGCCATGCTGTATCTCTGCTTGCTGTCAGCTAACTTGTGCTTAATTTCACCGTATACTGAAACAGTGATAAATCCCAACAGTCTAATCGACACCTAGCCTTGTATTTGCGGTCTGTTGCGACACCAATTTCAGGTAAATGCCGGAAGAGATGCTTTAGCTGCGGGGCCAATATATCGTAGTAGAGCCAGGAGCTACATTCGAATAATTACAGTTCTTACACATAGAGAGTATTATATGGCACTGCGACGTAATACCCTGTTGCAGGATATTGCACATTTGCTGAGAAAACCCTGCAAGTCGCATTGCTACGACGCTAATGAACGATCGTCGATGTTTACCTTATTTACGAAATGAAACGTGGCGAAAGGAGGCCAATATAAGCAGTGCTTCCTCATGCTGACTTATCCGTGCGTGTGATGCTGTCGTTAGTTCGTAAGGGAAATTGACATAGAGATTTACCTCTCACTACCTTTTATTGCCGGCGTCGCAGCTTGCCAGGGTTACATGAAAAACTGCATAGCCCAGCTGAAAAAGAGCGTTTTCGTCTGAACCGTAGTCAGCCTTTATCAATTCGTGCCTTTTTTGTTTCGAGTCAGGTAACTTATCGGGTAGCGTAGTAGATTCCTCGCGAGCTAATGAGACTTTCCTCGTTGGACGTAGGAAGCGCATCAATCAGCCTGCCTGATGCAAAATGGCATTACGATAGCCACTCATTCATTAGGACGCCAGACGTCTACGAGTTGAGATCAAATACTACCATTTGCTTGTTTAATATGCGTTTAAGAGCTTGAATCACGAATTGCCCTGAAATATTGAATTACAGCATTGAACTATTATAGCAGGTGCAAGTGTTGAGGAATGAAGCTCAATTCTCGGCGAAGGCCTAAAAGGCAACTATATATATATATATATATATATTTCCAGCTACAAGAAACGTGGTTGGTCTCAACGTGTGCATTTAGCCTAGTTGATTTTTCAATGTCGAACCTCTCGAGTGCTTCTGACTGTGGATTCTATGACAGAGTACATGGCCAGATCACCCGGGGGCACCTAGCAAGCTGTTGCTCATTGAAAATTCAGCAGACACATTTCTGCTTCGTTGGGAAGCTGAAACGTGGCGAGGCGCTCACCCTCAAGAGGTGGTCAACTCGTGTTCTGGTAAAAAAAATCCTAATTTCTTCCTTTATCCATTGACTAGGAAAACATATGAGGCAGATTCTATGCTAATTGTTAAACGAAGTATAATTAGTGAAGCGTTAAAAAAACTTTAGAAATGATTGCCCGTGAATCCTCGTGCGGTGAACTTTTTCGCTTAACCACAATTTAATGAGTTTAAAAATAAGTTATGCTCAAACTCACTTCGGCCGCCCGCCGAAGTTTGGGGCCCGTTCAGATATATTGGTGTCAGCCGTGGGGGGATCTCGATCAGTAAAGTAAGGAACAGACGACGTTTGTACCACAGTTTTATTATTTTTGTTTGTGCAGTTAAGGCCAATTGCCAAGTCTAATTGGACGGTATTATTTAGCGGCTGAACAAACTGCGATGGGCTGTCGGACGACGACATTTAGTAAAGGTTTACGCACCAGCTGCGGCTCTCCATCTCATCCCGTCGCTGTCTCCGCCCTCCGGTCATCGTTTTCCTCTAACTATTGTCACCAGAAGCCCCATAAGGTGGAAACGTAAGTAGCGACCCCGCTGTATAAATGCAGCACTCATGGTACAATCTAAGGCTTTTTTTACATGTTACATGTTAAAATTTGTTACTGTCTCGGCTTGAACGCGCCAAGCTGACTTAATTATTTTTCCTCTTTGGGAAGTTAAATGCTCATCTCCGAAATCAACCTTTCAAGCAATTTCCCAAAATTCCGAGTGTTTCTTTCAAGGATAACCGACGGACGGGGCAGATAACGAATGGTCAATAGCTGCCAAGAGCTTCAATCATCGTTCGACAAAGTGCACGTTCAATTTTTAATATTCTCCGCTCAGTTGCTAAAAGAGCACTAACTGTCATGTATCTATTTTTTCCTCAGGACATCAGTGCCACCAGCCAAGTTACAATGATTCTGCTATTTGCACTTGCCTTAGTGCTGCCGCTATCTACCGTGGGTCCGGTCTCGACACGCCTTGGCACCGTTGTTCCCAACAGGTTGAACGCCTTCGACCCATGTGGTTGCCGCAAACCTTTTGGTCCTGGACTGAAAAGTCAAGCTCGCCACTTCGCCATACGGGCACTGTATCACTGCGGCATTCGCATAGTGCGAGAATCACTGCCATATTTAGATAAAAAATACGACGTAATCGGGCTGCATAAGCGCAGTCTAAAAGTTTATTGTTCGGGACTTCAGGTGGCGTTTGCATACCTTGGCAGCGGAAACTGTTTACTGCGTCCGAATGTAACCTGTTCCGACCTCTCTCAAGTTATCATGTTACTCACTAAGACCATATCCAAGCAATCAATCTCCGAGGAGAGCACTCATATTCCGTTGAAATATATGGCCAACTACCTCAACATGAGCGCGATGTGTTATTGCAACGCAAAGGATGTTCCATTTGTCCGCGATGTGCGTTTCTTGCTATTTGCTGGCCAGATGCTGGTAAAAAGTCTGTAGAGGGCATTTGATTGCTATCTTGCATCGTAAACCCACGTCTCCTGCTCTATTCGTTTGAAAGCAATTTCGTGTATTTATTGCACAAACTATTTGAGCACAATCAGAATGAATCCTGAAGGGGACGGCTCCGCAGAAAATCAGAAATAACGCCGCAGTGTCAGGTTGGTCATAACTTGTTGACAAGTATAAGAGAGTGGCCTTCAGTTCTGTACATCGAAGCACGAAGGCGCGCCACGTCGTTGATAAACACGTCATGCGTGAATCTGCCTCGTATTGTGACAAGAGCATTGTAAGCGTCTGTTAAGCGATCACTTGGAGGCATTTAATAGGACCATATAGCGTTAATCTTGTTTGGCTTGAAACAAGCAGCGTTTATAGGATCCTTTCAATAACATAAGCGCACACACACACACACGCGTTAGCATACCGTGGACATTTACATAATTGGGGCGCTAATTACCAGTTTAAGAAGAGTTTGAGTTCGTTTTAGGTTGAGAACAATTAAAGGATCAAAGCATGAGTTGCCATTAGCACTGCGTGTCAATGTAGTAACCGTCGTATACCATGGTTTGTCACTCCCACAATGTTGTTAGGAAAAGGCTATTTGGATTCGTGAATTCGAGAAACATATCGAGCTGAGATCAGTATTAGTGTGTAGTCATCTATGAATATTTAGAAACTTCATTTTAGTATCTGTTCGTCTAACATGGCGCCTGCGGCAACTGGAGCTGTTTGTGGGTGCACTGCTTTGAAGGTTTTTCTGTCTCTTTTGAAGAACTAACAAAGCAAATCTCTCACTAACTGAGCGAGATTTTGGATGAGATAAATACAATTGTCTAATAATTGAATAAATGTATGGTGTGATTTGGACGTATTCAACACGGCGTGTTTCTATTCAAACTTCCCCTTCTCTTTAAGACAATTATGGTTTGGTGAACGCGGAGTACTTTGAAATGTCCAACCGAGTGAACTCAAGCGGTTATTTGAATACAACATTTGCAGATACCAGGACATATTCTAGTTCTCTTACAAACCAATACTAAAAATGTAGGTGTTTAACTCATTTTGGATATTTTTAAATACTCATATATGTTCGACTTAAGATTCAATACAAACGCCATTTTTCATCAGCGCATTTGTACCATCTAAACTCCTAAATAAAGACTTTAATAAGAATCAAACACATCCATCCCCGTCTTCTCGGAAGATGTATTTTTCTTACAATACCTATTAATCTGTAACATAAATATAATGCATAATAAGTTATCTGATTATAATGGTAGTATCAATAATGGTTTATATCAGTATTATCTAGGAATTAATTCCATGGAATGAATTACGATGTCATTCATTATTCATATTGTTATTTAACGACAACCTGGTTATTTTGGATTTGGAAAACACATGCATTTAGAATGTTGCCTTTTACCATAGGCACAGTGGAGAAAGCGATTTTTCTAATGTTGCTTTGAAGGAATACCTCATACCAGTATGGGCTTGCTTTGTTAGTGGCTCTGCGGCAGACGTTTGCTGAACAACGTGTTTATGTAAAGCCGAATAGCCGCATTTAGATGGCCTTGACATGCAGGCGGTACCTAGTCCTTGCTGCCTCATAACCCACGGCACAAACACAAACAAACAAAAACAAATGGCTAACTTAGATGGGTTAGCTTAGGCCACTTGTTGTACTAGAACATACAAAACTAAGAAATTGAACGACCTCTTTTCGCTTCTTCATCATCCTGCTCATAGGTAACCACCAGCATTTTACGATGTTATGATAATTCGTGTCGATTTCCTTAGGAACATCCTGCTAAAACGATCTACGCTGATTTGTTCTGAACGAAAACAGTTACAGAGTGGAACGCGATTTCTCGGGCCGAAACTTGATGGCAAAGTTTGCTGCGCTTATCAAAACGCTGAAGTTGCGTCTACGCTTACCCGAACCGCGCAATGCCGCCCATGATTCACCATTGCCCTGTATTCTTCTTCACGTCTGAATATGTGCTTTAAAGATAATACTTGCTCAAGCGGTAAGACCAAACGTCGCGTAGGAGCAATATTGTGTGGTGTTGCAAGTTGCTATTTCGAAGATAGAAACACTGAAATTACCATGAAATTACGCGAAATTGCCATGGGCAGAGATGCTTATGAATGACAACTCAATCAATACTGGTAATCGGTTTGTATTACGTCAGAAATCTATAGCTAACACGGCACACGATTATCTCCAACAGTTCGCTTTTTACGACATCGGCGACAAATCATACGGTGTTAGATTTGGCAAGTGCAGTTCGTTTCAGACATGGTTTCGTGGCCGCCAAGGCTTTCAAGGCCGACGGCCGAAAGCAAACAAACCAGTCGAAGGCTGCCTTTATAATGGAAACTATTTGTCAAGCTTATGCTGGTCATATGCAAACACCTAATTAGAGACCAACGAGCTCAGGTAAACAAAACAAAGCCATCGCCGGTATTAACTACGAAGTCATTATTAACCTGAAAGTGACCTTCTGTCACTGCTGTGGAGATAATAACTAGAACTGAACGTGTTACTAGCCGGATGTCAGGCGGTTTACTTTGGAGTCGGTTTCTTTCAGTTGGGATAAAATTGTCGCGGATATTCGGGCCATGTTTTGCAGGAAACGCTTTTTCATCAGCTATGCAGAGATTGCGGTCAAGTTATTTTGGCAGGTCTATAATATCTTAACGCCGTCTCTGTTCTCACGGGAGCTGTCAGATATACAAAACATAAAGTATGTTCATTTGTACGTTGTACACAAAAAAACAAGTGCCATGAATACCCATACAAGTTCTTTTAGGATAATTGTGTGTGAGAATCGTTGGAATACATAATACATCACCAGTCCGTGTGATAAATCGAATCCAAGTAAGCTGATGTAAGTGAATGAGATATGAATACAAATGCGACGTCTGAAAGTGGCTGAAGTCTAGTCGATATTTTAATCCAGGATTTTGGCATTGACGGATAGACGCCTTATACAAGCCATTGGAGCACTAAAATATCAAAGAAAATTGGACAAATAGTATTATATTTTTTTAGATCAATGAGAGACGATCTTGAACCGGAAAGCACGCGACCTTTATCGGAACATTTACTTAAGCTTCTGGGCATAGGTACGCCAATAATATTTTAGGCAATTGACCTACAATGGACATATCGCTCAAGCCTTTACAGCACTTGGGAGTTAACTAAGTTCACGTGGAACTAGCCTCAGACAAATATTACGTGCGTTTTGACAATGGCTATACGTAATTATTTAGGATAAATGCGCAGTCTTGTTTGAACGTGTGTATACTAATTACTATTAAGCGTAATATTCGCATATATTGGAAGGGGGTTTCAATAGGACAATCCTTTTGAGTGGATTAGGTCTGAATGAGACTAAGTGGCTTACTACTTGAGAATTGATTGCCCTGTTGCTAGAGGAGACCCTTATCTACGTAGATCAACGTCATTCACCGAAACAAAGAGCGTTTGATGAAATTGGCATTGTAATTAGAAATAGATGCCTCATTAAGATTGTGAATGAATAAAAGTCTTTCACGCACAATTTTTGCACGTTTATGATTTGTTTCGGATTTTATTTTACTTGTAGTGGTCTATTGGCTTGTGTATTCCATCTGTGTTACCTTTGGCTTTAAATACACACGGAGTGGATGGGTTTTGTAAATATATGCAGAGCAAAGCTTCAGTATTGAGATGAGGTCAGTCGATGCTCTGCTACGTTTACATAATCACAAAGCTCATATTCACAGATAAATTGTAAGCAATCAGTTTCAATCAGATTCTATCAGTTTCCTATCAGTTATCAATTGATCAGAGCTGTATGTATGTTAGAGCACAAAGCGATATTCAGTTGTTGTTAATAATAGTTCAAAATGCTTGTCTAGTCTTTACTTTTGTACACAAATCTTCCTAATTTTTCGATGTTGTTTTTTTACTTGAGTTCTTATTCATTCATAAATTTCTTCTTTAAGGGTCAATCTCCAACAAACACGCCGCTAGTGCGGAAGCTCCCAGCCTGAAAAACTTCGTTCTATTTACCCGCAAGGCTACACGCTAACATTCCGTCCATGTGTTTAAACAAATTTTTTTATATCGCTATGTCCTAGGTCATTGGGCCGTTAACAGAAAATGTAAAAAAAGCCAGGCTCAAGTGCTGTTTTAGTTAAAATTTATTATTTCACCCACGTGTTTCGGATCAACCTAATCAACAATTTAAGTGAATCGCATATGATGCTACATATGGCGTTTCTTCAGATCAATGCTCAGCCTGGTGCAGCCTATTTGCGTGACCATAACACACAAGCATCTAAAGAACATATCGAGCTTTTCAGATCTACTTGATGTGCATTGCGAAAGATGAAAACGGAGCGAGAGTGAACTTTCGCGTAAAGCCAAGGAAAAAACTATACCGTTTTATTGTCATTTATTTATTATTATTTTATTGCTATTAAACCTTTCCAATTACACTTCACTCGTTTCATTCCTCGGGAACGTCTACAGGAAGATCCTCGGGTGCGTCTCCTGAAAAGCACCGCAGGGTGTTTGCTTGACCTTTACTCTGCGCCCGGTTCTGTGCTTTATCGCCATCTGGGCAACTCATCTACTCTGACCAGCCTTTGATGCGCGTATGCTTACGTGGCGTGAATTATTTCCTAATATTAAGATAGGTTCATATTGGTCAATCTAATAATAGCCTGAACTCGAAATGGCAACAACGAACAAGTGTTACATTTCTCTTCCTATTCAGATACATGTAGTAACGCTGTGTGTAGTTATGTGAGCTCGCATTGCTTTTGTGTAACTGTTGGTTCCGCCGAGACTTGGTTCCAATTTCGGTGTGTCGTTTGTATACAGTTCATTTGATGCTCGAGTATACAATTTCTACATATAAATACAAATCTCCACGGTCCTCTAGTAAGTGGTATACGTATGCAACGATCTCATCTGTAAGGCGCCTGCAATAAAAGCAATATAAACACGACTGGAGTTAACCTAGAATTACTCCTGTTATCAGATTCACACTTACGTAGAGGTGCAGATGGCCTTTATCCACGTGAATGCGTTCCCCAACCAGATACGCCAGAAAGGAGCTAATGCGCCGCCAGCGACATTTTCTAGTCGGGCGTAACTGGCAGTGCGGCTCACACTGAAGCCGAAACAGAGGACGGATTCTATCACCATATGAAGAAATCGAAATTCTGCTGACGTGAAAGTCTCGCGTGGGGTTAGAAATCTTCCTCCTTCTAATAGGGTTTTGTGTTTGCCCTTACTGGCGTTGATGTTACAAACGGCGATTTATCTGTGTCAACAAAAGTCCTAACGTAAAGGAAAGCGCATGAACAAAGAACACGCATTGTCCCACAGACTAGCTACACCGTCAACTTCGGTGAACATACTGAAAACCTATGGGGACACAAGCTGGATGAAACTAATAACCGACTCATTCTCGTCTTATCAGCACGAACAGTCGTGATTGCCAATACCAAGGCTCAAAGTCGTGCTGCGTTCTTTATGTTGTACAATCATTTCGTGAGCAGGAGTACTGTTGTAATTCGAGGTGGTTGCCTCTGGTTTAAAAGGCAAAATTGAAAATCGACTAACTAATTGTGCGCGTTGAAGATTATTTCGTTAAGCTGATTGTTTCTTACTAGTGACGTTTTTTTTGTTTAGAAGGACCAGATCCTTACCAAGCACTATGCCGAGCTCACCGCTAGACGAAGTTGTATGCGGAAAGTCGAAATCTGTCCGAGTATGGCGAATCAGCGCACGTTTTGCGACAAAATAGACTATCATTCGTTTGCTACACAGTTTATTACACCTAGGAAATGGAAATCTGATAACAAATCAAACAGTACCGATTTCATGTGGTCCGTTTATAGAACTCGTTACAACTACATAGGCCCAAGCGTTTGCCACTATCCGATAGCAGACCGTACCTCTGGACCCCGCGTGCGCCTTTTCTATAGCCTTGCCTTTACAGAACTTTCCGGCCTGAGATGAGGCCACAGCATTCTATGGCGTCGAAAGCAGTCTCCGGAAAATTCGACATTCAAAGTTTCAATGACGCTCATCTGCGCTATTACAGGTCGCCGTACGCTATTGAAATTGCATCAGCTCGGCTGAATCGCAGCAACTTGCGCCTGGTTGAAACCTGCCGCGAACGTGGGGGCTCGTAGCCTGACAGTGCATTATTTCTACGAACATCGAGTTGGTTTCGTTCAAGACGCTTCTCGTGTATGTAGTGCTGCTTTGGCGATACCCTAATGTCCGCCGCGATCAACCCGAGGATATCAAGCCAGTTTTCCTGGTTGCCTGTCGCTCGTACTAGCATGCGCGTAAATACGAAACTGTCAGCATGTTCTAAATCTGTCACTTTGGCATGTCAATTTCCAGTAGACAGCAACGTATAGGCATTCCGGAGCAGGCGAAAAGCGCCAATATTGCCTGCCCTTTGGAAGGAGCTTCACCTGTTTCGCATTGTGATCAGAATAGACAACAGTCGAAGGCAGTTCATATCCAAGTGCAGGTATGCTAGCGACAAAGACGAATATACCGCTATAGTGTATGTCGATACGATGGCCTGATGTAAAAATGCACTTAACTTCAACATAGTCAGCTAGCTCATATTAAGCTTCGCAGGAAAACGCAATTTTCCTACATTCTTTAAAGGCTAGGTAGATGCAGGTAGATGTCGCTTGGCGTAATCGTCAAATACGCTTTACATCAACTCTCTAGGTGAAATTCACGAAGGCTCCCCTCACATATAACGAGGGTCTATTAACTGGTGCGCATAGAAAAGGCAGTTTCTAAGTTTCCCTTTTGAAATCAGTCGTTTGTCGTCTAAAATTAACTTGCTTATCCTCTTCGAAACTTTTGCCGAATGTCGCTCATCGAATTGGACAGCTACAATGTATATTCCAAAGAAGACACTGGATTGCAGGCAATATGTGTAACATGATCAATAAAAGTTTCGTTTTATTTAGTGTTCAATGATAGCATATTATTCTTGCAACCTTTAGAAGTGCAAGTCTGTCCTTTGCCAAAAAGACAGCTACAAATTTGAACTCACAATTTTGGGTAAAAGCAAACTTAAGCTGTTCAAGTGGAACTTAGATTAAGTTCCCAAATACATTAAAATGGTTTCGTTAGTATCAAGAGACTAACGAATCTTTTCTATGTAGCAAAATATAGATGAAAAACAATGAAAACACAGCAGTAACCATATATATGAACCGTACATTCGTCCCCAATGCTCACACATTTATTACGCAACATGTGGTTAGCTGCTTGTTCAATTTCTCAGGTCAATGAGTAACTATAGATTAAAACTAGTACTTTCGCGTAGGTGTGCCTCTCAAGCTGTGAGAACCTACGGTAATCCGCTTGATTCAGCAATCCCTACACTTCAAGGAACACAAACTATGAACAAACATGTCATTAGGAAAAAACAAGAGCATATTGTTGCCCACTTTGGCCTTTCTCACACCTACTCACTGTAGACGTCGAGTGTTCGGTGATTGTAGTTCGCTTCCGCGCCTCATACATCACTGCAAGCTTTATTCACGCTGAGATAACGGTAACTACGTTCAGCCCGCTCGCCCACCTCGCATGGCCTATCGCAGCATCTAGTGTTGACGTTCGGAGCCATTGTATAAATTAAAATGTTATGATCCCTCTATCGTGCTGCTAACCGGTCGTCGTGCTGTTATCGATCAACTACTCAATGAACGAAAACTTTTACGGCGTCACCGCTTCGGCAAGGCTGTCGTCAGCAATCTCACGCGGCCGTGCGCCTAAGTAGAGGAAATCGGACCCCCGACGTCGCGCAGCATCCCCGGCTATATCTTCTGCAACGATGACACTCCAGCGGAAGAGAGCTTTCTCATTTGAATATCAAATTTTCAAATTATCTCGACATCTTGAGACTCACTGTTTAAGTAGCAATGACCTGGCGGCGAAGTGCGTTCAGTCGTGCTTGACTCGGATAGGTTGCCCAAGAAAGCGATGACTCCTGCCAGATTGGGGATGGCCATAGCTTGCCGGTTAAATGAAGTGTTTTGAGATGATGTCGAGGAACCAGTGAGGAAAGATCAGTGGGCCGCCCCGCCTTCTGTAACGATTTTCGTGGCTATCTGTTCCAGATTCCACCCACATCGAATATTCTCGCCTCTTTCACCGTCGTGCTAACCGAAAGTGCAAGGGATAAATTGATAGGGTTCCGAGTGCGTGCGATGCTACAACGCTGCTATACTCGAACAAATACTAGGACCAACCTCACTACTCGGAGCGTGTCGGAGGTTCTGTGTACGCGAATCTCGATAACTGACACGGGTGAGTTGCTGGACCCTGATAACGGCGTCACTGCTCCGCCTGAGCAAACCGAAACGTAGCCGCTCATCAGTTCTCATTTGCAATTCACTTTTTGAAGGGAACCTCTCGAGAAAAATTCTTGCCACTTGACTTCCGGAAGACGATCTAATGGTTCTCATCTAAAGCCGATGGTGTGATGGCGACTGGCTACAGCAGTTGGGCCTGTGACTGGCCATTGGATGCGATTGCAACGACCTAAATGCGTGATTTCAAATAACTAGATCTAAGGTTGCCAGAATGACATCCGTTCAGCTTGTGATGGAAGTTCGAAAATAGCTGTAAACAGAGATCATCTATGCTAGGTTATTGAACGCACTGATGACGTAGAAGAAAACAGAATTTGATCCCGGCGAGTAGTTGAGTGGTTTCTAGCGCTTTTAAATTCTGTGATACTTTGCATATGCCAGTCAGTGAAGTGACACAGGCACGTACGTGTAGCCTCTGGACTGCACGAGGCCTTAGAAGTACAAGCTATGTAACCCTCGCGTATACGAGCCTCATCTGTAATCTACGTCTACGTCGATTCCACAATAGCAGAAAGTACTTTATCTAGCTATGATTTGCCAGCTTCAACAATTTGCATATGCCTCTGTAATCTTCTATTTTATAACCTACGCGGACAATGGGTAAGCTTCAAAAAGGGAGTACCAAAACGATTTCTTGGGAATAGGAAAAAGGCTGCTGCGTTTGTCAGGCTGCTGGATGAGGAAGGTTACACGAAGATGAAAGCAAAGACGATTTCGAGGAGAAAGACAAGAGGCGGACAAAGTTGAATCAAGATTATTCGATTCTCATAAAATCGATCAGAGAAGCAGACCGAGAGAGAGTTGGAGAGAAAGGGTGGTGGACCATAGAGTTTAGGCACTGACTCTCGATGAAACCTCAGAGGGCGACGAGAATTCGGAAGGAGGTCAGAACGAGGAGGTGACTTTTTTGGACGATGACAGAAAATAAGAAAAGGATTTGGTTGAGGATAAAGGACGAGACGAAGGTTCACCGCCGTGGTGCTCCCAACGAAGCCAAGCCGGGATGACCTTCAAATATCAGCGGTAGAATCCAACAGGGCGATAAAGGATTGCAGGGAAACGAAGCGGACAACTTGTATGCGGCAGGGACGGAACAAGTGTGTGGGGTCTCCACAAAGACGCCTTCCACGAAGAAGATTTGTTTCGTCGTAAAAGTCGCAAGGTCGTTCTGCGAAAATCCTGGAGATTGGCCTTGCAGAGTAGGTACAAAGATTCTTCGTACTCAAGCGCACGAGTATGGTTGCATTTTGAATGGAGTTCAGTGACGGATGAAGTTTCAAAACAGGTTGAACTATCAGCAAAAATTAGGTGAGCACACAGCAGCGAACACAACAAGCAAGAAGCTCTTAGGAGCACAGGCGCATCACAAATAGAATAGGAAGTTTCGACACAAAACGGAATAAAAATGGCCTGTAACAAGGATTGGTCATATTAGACACCATGGAACTGCAGATGAAGCAATTCAATAAACTATCGTTTCATACTCTATTAGTGAGATGAGTAGCACTTGACACCTTAGCATACTTCTAGCTCATCTACTAGCTTTTATTTATCTGGCACAACGTTCTCGACCTATTAATTAATGTGTCTGTCAAGCTAGCATGGTAAATGTTAACAGATCAGCCCGATCTCTCTACCCAACCTATTGTCATTCTTATTGAACATTCTATGACTTTGTATCCTTGTAGCATATGGTAATTGGCCTTAATCAGGCAAATCACGTCTCATCCATATTGCATCCAATCGACCCACCTATGCACTTTCTGGCTAGGCTGCTGTCTATCACACATTATGATCTAGAGTGTGCTTTGTGCTAGACTCACCTTTGTCGTATAGAATCCTTTTCAGACTAGCGCCCTCATCGATGATTCCACGATCAGTATGCACGATTTTCAGCACGCGCCTTTCGATTGTCAACTCTTCCAGTGGTGGTTCCCACAATCACGAGTATGCCCACGACCAAATGTCATTAGTAGACATGTCGCACGTGTGTCATGTACCGAAAAAACAATATGGCACTACGCGCATGTGACGAAGCTCCACATATCGCTCTGTGCGTCCACATATACAAGGCTTCTTTAATAGCAGGTGATTATAACAAATTTATTGGAAATCGTAGCAAGCTAGCTAGCTGGCTGGCGCGACCCAATCCATTCATGGTACCCTCTTCGCCTGCATCACGCCCCGTCGTTCCCACACGTATAATATGAAACCGCGAACTGAATACGAGACGATATAATGCAACATACTGCAGCTGATGGAGCAATGTCGTATAGTGCCTCGGGGTCAGGAAAGACCTCATCGTCTGCGGATAGCGTCCTTCCCAACTCTATCACGTTCATGACTGTCTCCTTTTGTCGCTGTCTTCAAGCGGGTAATTTCGAGGATGTCACGCACCGGGGCGTAACTATATGAAGAAGGCTATCATTACATGCGAACAGCATTCGTCCTGCGTCACTGCTCAGACTCGGCTCCTTCTAGGCCGGGCCTCGGAAACCTTGAAAGATTGGACCTTAAGGCTGCCGAGCGGAGCGTGTCCTTTGCGATATCGGCCTTATTGCCGTCAAGGCCCTCACTCGTAGCGCGAGAGGGATAGGGCGAAGCATGCTTCTAAAGCGCAATCGAGAGTTACGTCGTGCCGCATGTTGAAATACATATTCACCGTTTATCATCGCATAGCTTTGAATAAATTGACTGGCCTTCAGAGAGCCGGACACGTTCGTCGCTAGCCGCTATTCTGCCCTTTTTCGTCCCGCCTTCCTCGTAAGAACTATATCGATGACAGGACTAGCCCATCTCTTTGGTAAACTCAATGGCAGGAAATATCTTCAGTCCAGCCGCTTTATTTACTAGCCTCAAGGCAAGTTACCATAGCAGCACGATTATCAAACGGTTACGTATACACAATAATGATATATACACGATACGCAATTGGCGTTCAGCTCCAATTCTAAATGCCCTTATACTTCAGGAAGGAATTGTTTTTATTATGACGAAATACGGCAATGGTTGTACACGCCAAAATGCTGAACCGCTCTGGCTTAAAAACTGCTTCCAAAGGGGACTGCAACTTTGTGCTGGTTCTCCATCGGCCCTTCTTGTCAAGCGGCTCCCGTGGTTCCTCAACTGTGTCCAACGTATTTGCGTTCGGGCCGTCGCACTCGGCACCATGCGTTAGACACGGTAGGACTTTTTATGCATGTCTGGCCACTTCTGTGGACAGAAACTTACCGGACTTGCCGCATGGCCGATAACAAATTGCGCTCCCATGATCGATAACTTCATTCGGCCGACGGTGTTGTGGCCGTTATTAATGGCTCGTCTTCGAAGACTTGTCTGACTTGAGGTCTATCGGTGATGATACCCTTATCCGCCGCGTCGAGCCACCGAACGACAACTTTTTTTCTTCCATGGGGGAATTGGCAATAATTCACCGCTCGAGGTAATCTATTAATGAGAAGGCAGTTCAGAGGATGTTGCTGAAATACTGCCTACACACTGAAATAAGTTTGTCGGCCCGCTTATCGGCCCGAGCCGTTGTTGGTTGAACTTCGTATAAGTGCCAGCAGGTGCTAACTTTCCCGCCGAAGTAACATCGGGTGAGAATATGTTCATCACTCTGAGAAAAGTACAGCCGGCATTTCCTAAAATATTCGGCACTCGGAGACGGCCCGCCGATCTGGTATTTTTTTCCTTTGTACTAAAACTAAACCCCGAAGGTCTCCCGAAAGGGCCTCTGTATGTACCGACGCGTCAGGATACTGAAGCCCAATACCGGGCCGTCTTAGCCTATAAAAGCATTTATTCTGAGATAAAGATATCGGATTATCGATTTTAGTTTAGCGAGCCTCCGTTAGGTAGCGAAGACGTCCGGCTTAGACACTGGCGTGGCGCCTGCTAAGCTCCCTTGCGCTGGAACCTAGTGAAGGCTCACGGCAACAGTGGACAGGGCTTCGGGGAAACAGTTCGTTCGTCAGTATTTATTGCCGAAGAAAATCCATTGCTTAGGAGATAATCCTTTCAGAGTCCCGAAACAGTAATCTCCCATTTCATAATCGTATAGGCTGAAGTTATTACGAAGTCATTTGGACAGCAAGCCTATGTATACTCCGATGTAGTAGCTTACGGCGAAATAAAAAAAATATGACTCGAGAACATTTCGATTACCTACATTTTTTTTACGAGTATGTAGTTTTCCTATCCCGGATTTGTTTGTTTCCCATTGAACGTTTTTCTAGTTAACAAAGTCCCAATAGAGATATGACACCGGAGTTACCAAACTTGTTATTGGTCTCTGGACAAATGCACCGCGATGAACGAAAGCTTGTAAGTCGATGCCCACCCCGCGGACACGCTCTAATGGGAAACGTGTATGTCGATTCGGCCACATCCGTATTGGCCGTTACATGAACGCAAAGCCTGTAACTGTCCAAACGGAGACTAATGCTTTGGGTTTTCTTCCCACATGCAAGGCAAAAACAAGCCGGTCAAATGGATTCAAGGTCGAAGTAAACCTGCGACATCCCCATGGGACGTTCAAGTAAGGCGAAAACGAGGTTGCCAGGTTTTGTATTGAACCCTATTTCTTCTTCGCCTTTCAGGGTGTCTGTGTGGGCGTTGCACTGCTCATATACGAGACATGTTCCTCTTTGAATCGTTTCGTTTTTCCGACAGCTCACGCTCAGCCTGTTGTCCTTCTTCTTCATCGCAGGTCGACCTCACCAACCTTCTTTCCAGTTGACTCCGGTTGGTTTTTCTCCGCAGCGACCATTCCGGTAGACATCAGCCACACAACGACCGTGCGTCTGCCGGTCTCCGTCTGCAGCTGTTCGTGTTGTCCCGTCGCGGCACACTACTACTACTACTACTACTACTACTAAGACCAGTACGAATCGGACCACAAAAGCTATAAAGGCCTCCGATTGCCGGGTTAACTGGGGGAATTGCGCCAACTAATTTCGTTCGGTTCCTACCTCCGGCCGCATCTTGTTCGCTGTTCCTGTTCGGCTGTTCGCGCACCAGCTGTTCCAGAGACAGAACAGAGCAAGTGCGTCGAATAGAGGCGGGCGAGAGGATCTCCACGACGCTATGGGGAACGACACAGAGACGCGCGGGGTAACGTTCGGCAGCGAGGAGCGCAAGCCCTCCAGCGATCTCGCACTGTGTTCCCTTCCGTTTCGGAAAGTGGCAAGCAAGTCCGGGGTGGAGAAGAAAGGCGGGAACTCCTCCACGGCGCGCTGATTTCACCCAGAGTACGGAGGACGCAAGAGGAGCGGATAGGAGAAAGACAGAGCGAATGGGCCGAGCGAGACAAACAATCTGCTATCAGCAGCGAATTCATTTGGACAATGGGGTAGGGAAGAAGAGGTCGCCTTCTACGGAGTTTCTACGGAGTGGCTGTTTCCGCTGCTGGCGTTCGTTGGCTAGGTGGCTGGGTGGTCGATCAATTCGTTTGGAGCTGCCATTGTGGATAGCACAGACGAATGTGCAGAGAAGGATGGAAATTGGAACGTTTATAGGAGAAAAAAGAGCCTAATGGAAAGACTCTTCGATCAGGCTAGGTCAGCATATTTTGTTTTTGGTAGGATTTCTCTCGAAAGAGAGAATGCTCGACGTATTCGGTTGTCGTTACAACCGAACGCCAGTGAATGCTGAGCGGGTGTTTGGTCTGCACCAAAACATTTCGGTTTCCAAGCAATACGACGCTGCCCCGGGTTCCGACGTTTAAAAGATGATAGGATGACTCAAGAGATATAGGAAAAACGGACGTTTGATATGTCATTATTACGTTCTTATCAGTTGGAATAGAAAAGGCAACGATAAACGCAAAGTTGGCAAATTGCACATACCGATGGCGAAATACATCCGAATCTTGGGTAGAGTATTTTGAGGGTAGAATATAGGCTTTGCTAGGTGCAAATTAGTGCAGTAATTAGTGTAGCCCCTTGTAAAATCTTTGATAACGGAAAACTGATTATATAGCCGAAAACATTTGCTTAGTCGCACCCCAGACCAGCAAGAAGCCACTTGCCGGTCATTAACTTGATTTGTAAAAAATGTTTGTTCACACTGCCCAAACCTAGCTCTGCCGCAAAATATTAACATTACCGTCAAACACCAACGGTGAGTAGGTCAGAGCTTTTCGACCATTTTTTCCGAAAAATATAGGCCAAAGTCGGCAAAGTAGTTCAACTCACGCTGGAACACGTCGCGTTTAGCTCATCTCTTATACAGTTGCATCCGAGGAATCGTCCCGCCAACTATCCAGGCCGTTTGGAAGTACAGATCCTTGGCGAGAAAGCCATGTGACCCGACAACCATTTCGCTCGATAATGGTACTAATGACTACTTCAACAGAGGTCTCCGCTAGAACGAAGTAGGTACAGAGCAGGCTGTGTGTGCAAACCAAAAGGTCGACACGTTATTTATCACACACTCCACATATCCGCCATGGCAAACTTCGGTCGCGCCCTTTTCTTTACAATATTAACGTACCGACGCAAAGCGACATTAGCACAAAGCCCTTGTGACGCAAATTCGCCATTCGAGTGCTACGTGCCAGCTGTTTGAAGTAACCCACAAGTGATATTTGCCCTCTAGCGAATATTAAACAAGCGCTTTCAGTCTGGCGTAGTTCGCTCATAATGCTATAGGGTCATTCATCCCGACTCATCTTTCGTCACTCATGGTTTCATAAGTTTACTCATGTTGCAGTTGTTCGCTACATATCGCAGTCAGCTGATTCGTAAGTATGAGCGTCCATAGAACGACTCAATGACACTTGACTCTACTATGCTGGATTTATCTACGCAAAAAGTAATATTTTTGTATTTTTTGTGTTCTGTATAGTATAGATATTTTCGTTTGGGATGATCTTATGGGATCCGCGACCGTATATTGTAGTCCACCGTACCAACACAGGGGGTACTTTATTTTACATTAATTACATATATATATATATATATATATATATATATATA
>MNPL01001273.1:0-21400 GCA_002081605.1 Tropilaelaps mercedesae | reverse complement strand
TATATATATATATATATATATATATATATGTACACATATATAGATATGGTCGTGTGAGATAAGAATGTTACGACAAAGGTCTTTTCCTCTCCATGCGTTGACCCTTTTACATTTACCATTACCTACCTAACCTTACCCAAAATAGTAGACTACCGCTGCAATCTCTACGAGCGAGCTGTCCTTTGGAACGAACCGTGTAGAAGGTCGTCTGCAGGTGACAACACTGGGGATCCATAGTTATCAAAACCTCTGCAGTCGTACTAGTGTGTTGAACTTGCCGGGGTTTTATCGGACAACGGCAAAGACTGCATTCACGCAATATCATCATCCTCTAAAAGGATTGGTCACGCGCTCCTTTTTATTTATGGGCAGAAAGGCGCATCCTGGGCAATGTAGTCACTGACCCGTGTTTTGACCAGCGGCTATTTTCAAAGTACCGACACTTTTTATCAGTTTATTTTCAACTAAAGCAGAGAATAAATAAGCGCGCTCATGTAAAACTGAATAAAAGCCAAGTATTTTAGCGAGGTATCTGATTGCAGGTCGTCTAGGGATTTATTCTCCAATCTTCTCGCGTACAATCTAGCCCTTGTCTCCTTATATACTAAAAAGTCTTATACTAGATCTTCTAATTCACAAAAACTACGTGTGTATTGTAGCTTAGTATTGGACGATGGGCACTCCAAATGGAGGAAATTATAATTGAAAAGTCAACGCCGTGACGCTTTTATAAGATTTCGTAGATGTCTGAGAAAAGCGTACGTATGTAGATTTTCTAGCAATATTTCAAACTGCAAGCTTGACATTTTCGTGAAGAGTGACTTTTAAAGTTAGTAGTTCCTAGAACAGGTTATATACGCATTAATATTTTTGAGCGGCATTAAAGTAAGAGTAAGTAAAATTTATTAAGGTAGTTATGGAGAGGATGCGATACAATGTAAGTTTGGAAAATCCGCACTTCTAAGTCAATGTTTTTTCTAAATAAAAAAACGAGGAAAACTTATTTTTGCACACTTATTTTACTGTTTTTTGCGAGATTTAGGCTTTCCTCAAATCTAGGCTTTTATCGAAGATTTTATTCAAGATTCCCAGTCTTAAAATCAACGATGTAGACTACTAATTATTTTTCCATCTGTGGATTTTCCTTTCCCAACCTACCTTGATCATCAGTGGCATCACGGTTTTTGATATGCAAGTCGAAGGTATGAAGTTCCACGTCCAGGTAGGGCAAGATTAACTTTTCCTTGATGATGTCCCAAATAACTCTGAAAAAGAATTAGAATTTTCATCTTCTGCTTTTACCATCAATTGAAACACTTAATATGTTGCTTAAATAACGAGTAATAGTGAAAAAAGCCCCTCATTTCATACAATACCGTCTATGCCCCTCCATAGGTGCCCTCGGAGATACCGTAGTAATAGTACAATGGGAGCTTATCCCGCAGGATAACGGCATTTAAATTCCAGCCGAAAGTGATTGAAATATATGATTTAAAGTCGGATTTTTCAAAAAACTACAGAGAAAGAAGTGTTAGTACTTATTAAGTATACTTAGTATTAAGAGTGGGTTATCAATTAAATGGCCCTTAGTATAACCCAAAAAAACATGACCAAAGCTATATACACTTGAAAAAACCGACAAGATGTTGTATTTTTTCATTCATAGCAAAGTCAATGTAGCAATTCCATGTATTCTTTTACCTAGTACGCTTCTACGCTGATCAAGATGACCTAAAGATTAAATGACCTGACCTGTTGGTCTTTTTTGTCGGCATTGTTACAAGTGTTAGTGTTCAAAGGACGTAGAGGAGCACGTGGAAACCATACATTAGTAATTCAGTCAATGGAAAGCGTGTTTTGTTATCACATTTCTAAAGATCACGTTATCAAGTGGTTGTGCACCCAAAATTCAACAGCTCCTATAATTTTTCAGGTAGCTCAGACTATTTAGTGGCGTGCACCCTATGCTATCTGTACTAGTTCCTCTCAAATACAACATTTGAACGCACAGAGCCGAACCGTGCAGTTAGACCTGGAGTCGATATGTTTGCGTCCTGCTCTCAAAAGAAGACAAAATATGAACGTAGTTAAAGCAAAAAGAAGATTCTAGTACAGACTCACGTTGTTTGTACGTTCACCCTTCTTGACTGCAGAACGTGGCAATAATATGTGCCGAGTACTTTCATAACAAAAGCAAGCTAACTTTTTATTTTTTGATATTCATTATTCATTTACTTGTTCTTTGCGATAAGCCATTGTGGTAAGTATATGACCATCTCAATTTGGTAAAAGTCCACAACGGACCTTTCAGTAACATGAAACATCGATTACACTAGGAACGTATGAAACACAAAACTGAAATTGCTCTAAGCTTTTCAACCGCAAAGTCCACCATTACTTGTAGCTTTGCTAGATTCCGCCTGTGCACCTATGTAGATTTTTGCGAAACTAACGTCAAATAGATTCCGACCTCACCTGGTCATTTCATCACCAGGCATATCGACAACGGGTCCGCCTGAAAAATCGCAAAAATAGAAACGAAGCGTATTTTATCACAAAACGAATATATATTAATTCGAACATCGAAAGCAGGCACTGAAACGTGTATTGTATTCGTACTAATGCTTTATTAGTTTGGTGTCTGACTAGTTTACATTGCTAGCGTAGTTGAGGTATGACGTATTGGATTCCATTACGTAATGTTTTACAACTTGCGCAGTTATAAAGGAGAACACAGTGCATGGCACATATTATGTGTTCCATATGTTGTGGAGTAATATTTGTATCCTATCTTTCCCATGTGCGCTTTGATATACAGACCATTCCCATTGTATCGATTAGAGTTCTGATCGTCAGTTTTTTGAATCGCAGTAATATACCGTTTATTCAGAACTGATGCTAGCATAATGAATTTGTCTACCCACTGACAGAAAATAAACAAGCCTTTTTACAAAGCGCCATACAACGTAACATGTATCATACATATCACGTATGTTATGAACTAGTAACCGAATTGGATGGCCTCGAATAGAAGATGTCTCTCTATCAATGCACCGCGACAAAGACGACAGCATCGACCCTTCCATTCTTGACATAAGTACAGCGCGGCTGCTTCAAACTGAGTGATTCACATATTTTCTCACTTTGCTTTAATCACGGATATATTATGCACTTTCATTTCATAACATAAAGGTAGCCTTTGTCGCAACTCCTTTTATACTCAGTACTATTAATCGAGCGACATGCTATCGACTTTGTCTGATTCAGATATAAATACGATGAGAAAGTGGCGTCAAACAGAAGTAAGATGAGGTCTAACAGGAAAAAGTTTTTGGGTCGATAACCCACTCGCAACGTAGCTGACCCCGGAACGCCGTCTGCGGTCAACAAAGCCACGAATAGAAAATCTCACCGTACCTTCGCCTAGCTACCAGCTCACTCCTATCGCATTCGCTCATACAGTCGTCATATTACGGCGACTTTAGGGCATTCGGCGACACTTTGAAGCCGAACAAACTTATAAAAGGCGAAATAGAAAATTACACACGCAGACATGTAAAATACCTACTTGCTCGAGGAAGCCGTGCAACACTATCCGGGTTGGCAATAAAAAAAATCCTCCACTTAATATGTACATCATAGTAATGAATTAGCAGAAGTTCTCTAAGCGCATGCAAGCCCGTACGTAACCCTCTAGCCCTGACTCATGCATAGACCGACCTCGGAACCGCAACAATTTTTGTACAGTTACTTCAGGTCACTTTTTTCACCATTTTGCAAACTGACATTCACAGCTTGTCTAATTTATCGTGAACAACAATGTAAATGTGTTCAGAGATAATAGGCTACCTAAAACTATGTAGAGAAACAATTTTTTCGATCCATTTTCCTCACTGTTATGACGCGAAACCTCCAAATAATTGCGAAGGCTTATTAATAAAAAATAATTATGTGCACGCCGGCAGTGTTCACAGATGTTTCTAAAAATTCTACTTACATTTAATCTTGGCAGCCATGATCGCTTGCGTGGCACGACGGATTTTCTTGCGACGTGAACGTAGCGGTAGCCGGAACGAAACTGACAGCTTGTACAGGAAAAACCGGCTTCTTCGCTGTTGGTTCGCTAAGAACACCCAACCCAACGGAGAGGGGGAAGTGCAAAACGACACCCATGTGCACCATCTGGAATATTAACCCACGGCTTAGAACAGGAGGTTTTTGGGCATTGACTCGGGTATCAGTGCGTGCCGACGTCTGAATTTGATGTCACATGATTTTACAAGGAGTAGGTAATAAAAAACATTGCAATCTACTGTTTCAATAAACGAACATAGAGAATAATTCAACATAGCGCTGACCGATCGTTTTAACGCCGCACCAAAACAACGGCAGGCGCTCACGGGTGTCACCCAGGCCAATATGGCATCTTCCATGAGCTCCAAAGGAAACGTCGTTCTAGTCGCAATCGTCTAAGAGTCGAGGCTAGCGGTTGTTTGCTGGCGTGTTTTAATATTGTGGTTTTTGTGCTTGTGGACGTACAAAAGAAAAAGACGGCTAAATTTACAGTGTCTTTCTTAGCGGGCACAGGACATTATGGATGTCAATCTTCAGATGGTCGAAGCGGTAGGTGACACCAAGATGTCCCCAGTGTCGATACACTTTGGATCGATGTGTAAAAGCACGCCCTTTACTTAGGCGATAAGCTTACACATACTGTATTCTCTTCTGGCTAGCTTAGTCGCAGAGAAATATTCCATAGTATTCATTCAGTTTTATGACAATAAAAAGTATTTAGGAGGAAACGTTCTTTTAGATTAGTAAAGTAGCTTTTTTGTGTAGCTTTTCTTCGAGATGTGGCGTCATAACGGAGTTGTATTTTGGTTAATAGATATACCTCGCACTAGTACAATATATTGTCCAAAGAAAATCTGCGGCGAATGGAATAATATCGCTTTTTATCTTGCTCTTTTTACATAGGCTATCGATAAGCTGTTCGACCCGTTGGCAGGTCAGATTGCATCACAGGAGGCCAACCGTTTCTTGTATGAATTGCAAGAGAGTCCCCACGCATGGACTGTTAGCTGGGAATTGCTAGCTCTCAATAAGGTATAGCCGTACTACAATAGGATAAAACGTGTCGAATCCGCAGAATGTTTCAGTTCGATTTATAAGCATTTTCTCTGCCTCCTCTTCATTTTTATCCAAAATAAGTAAGTTATGCCTGTTTTTAAAGGGCTCTTATTGTTTTATATATATTTGGCTTGAAACCTCATTTAGGTGCAATTACATATTATTTTATTTTTTAGAACACCTTTCTGTTTCTTATCCACAACTGTTTAGCAGCATAGGTGTTTGTCGGATTTCAGCTGGTGAAAGGATGGTAGTGACTTTGATTTTGACTGTCTATGAACTCTATGAATAGCTACTTTAAAAGAGCGAGCGGCTTCACTAGATCCGATTTTGGACAGTACTGGTGCAGGCAGACCGATGACCTGTATTCAGATGGTTGCTTCCCTAAATAGAGCGCACGCGCGCCAGAACACTTCCGAGATGATCTGTTTTTGTCTACTTATCAGGTCTTCCTTAATTTGCCTAAAAAAGCACGTTCTAATTTGGCTGATCAGCTCTAAAAGAATTTTTGACGTTTGTGGCGTAGCCTATTGGTAGGTAAATCTATCTGCCATTATTTTTACATACATATGTATACATATATATATATATATATATGTAAACATTTACGGCATCTTTTTATGGCATCGCCGAAAAATCGTCTCACTGGGTGGACGTTGGTATCCACATAATTAGAGTGGTGCGCCGGCAGAAGCCGGATATTAAGTAGATTCTATATAATTTTATAGTCAAATAACCTAGAAACTACCGCTGATATGAATAAAGGAGTCGTAGCATTTTATTATGTATAGCCAATAGGCCAATAGTTTTGTTAATGGATTTTGGCTTGTCTTATTTGTCCATTAGGATCTGAAATGTCACACTGTAGGTGCGTCAATGGTGCACTCACGAATTTGTAGAGGTCTACGGCAGCTTCGTCCGGAACAGTTGAGCGCTCTCCGGGAGCGATTGGTTAGCTCAATCATAGCTCACGCTAATGGCCCGTCACCAACCAATCAACAGATTGCCATAAGGCTTACCCTTGCCGTGAGTATACGGCATAATAGTGATGCCACCGAAGTAGATATTTTAGAATCAGACGAAATGCGATAGTTAGCTGGATGATTAGGTAATATTTCCGTCGCTGAGTAAGTCCTTAGCATTTGTACTTTTTTATATCGATATACCATAAACGAGCGATTTAACTTTCGGGTGCTAATTAGTTTCAAAGTCTACATGTCTAATATCAAGTAAGCTTCGAAAGACGTTAGTTATTGGTACTCCACGTTTGTGTGTTCTTTGCACGAACTTGTTGCGTATTTAAAACTGCGGCTCTGTGACTTAACTGCAGGAAGGTTCACCATTTTTCTTGGCACTCGCTTTAGTTGGCTGCATTGGCTGCTCGAACACTTCAAGTCTTTTGGCAAAGCTCGGTCACAGACATGATCGAGAACTTCCGGGATTCACAACCCGTGTTGCTGTTTGAGTTCCTGGCCAGGCTACCCGAAGAGGTAAACTCTTGAATAGAACATATTTACACCGATATAAATACACCGATATAAGTACAATTAACCGATATCAATTTCCCACATTGATGTATTGTGACGCCATGCCATCCTTTTCGTAATTCCTAAGTAGACCGCTATATAATATGCACCGTAGCCGTCGAAATTACTTTTGTAATTTTTGTAGCTTAAAGAAAAAAGCAGTGAGAACAGAATATGCTACGTCTCTGCGCCAACGATTTGAATTGGCGTTCTTATATTATAATCCAAATAATGTATTCTTTTTTAACAAGTAAGCTTAGCGAAATATGTTCTGAAGCACAACCTTGCTTTTTATTTTGTTGAAAGACTAACATTTACGTGGCGCTGTCGGATAGGCCAAACTTTTTTAACAGTATATGTCAAGTTTACTAATAAGCCTACCTACACTTTTTTATGCAGACAGCACAACTGGAAAAACCTGAAAAATATGGCGCCATCTTGGGTACCTCAGGCACCTCTGTTCTATTGCTCTGCCAGTCGGCACTAGCTTCTCCGATGGCGAGCCTTCGTATGACGGCCATGCGCGCAATAACACATTGGGTGCCGTTAACGAGTGCCGATAAACTTCCGGTTAATCTTTGTATCGCTCTCCTTGGTGAGTCTACAACCGGTAAATTTCCAATTCGAATTGCCGGCTGTTAGCTTTGCTAGTCACTTATAGTTCCAAGCTGGTGTTTGATATTGCATTCAGTTAACTACACTAGGAGGCTACGCATCAGCTTCCTCTTATCTAAGTTTAGCCCTAATGATTAACTTATGAGGCAATTAGTTACAAGAATGTTTTTAAAGTTCGCCACATGTGTATCACATTTTCACGACGTCTGCCACGATTCTTCCGTAATTTTACGATGTGAATGATTTTTGCAGCTTGTGTTATTTACTAATAAAAAGTACCACATATACGCACTGACACAGATCACATCGTGGACGAACATGAGTTAGCCTGTGATGCCATCTTGAGCTTTCTGCAGCATCCCGATGGGCCACACTATCCAAAAATGATGGCGGATTTGTTAGAGCAGGTAGCAACAAGATGCGGACCTGTTGTAGACGCAAAACGAGCCTGTGGAGACCACGAGACACTTTTCTCACTTTATTCTCTACTGGCGGGTGAGCATAGAACACTATTATTTACCTGGTTTAGTCAAACTTTTAAGGTCAGTTAACGGAAAAATAGCGTCACCGTTTATGTTCGTTTTAGTCATAGGGGCAAGACCTAGCTAGCGTTTATTAGCCAGACACGTCCTAGTCGCCATATCCTAGGAAATGATCTTCTTGTTGTAAGTGCATTTGCTCTCTGGTAAACGTTCGACGTTCACCTAACTTTCCCAGGTATTGGCGAAATACATACGAACCTGATACTGGAGAATTTGCTACCAGATAGTACGCGGCGGCCCGGGATAGAACTTCTTCTCAAAATTTTATTGGTAAGACATACTAGTTCACGCTGTAGCAATTATGAATTCTTACAGCTGTAAAATAGTGGAATAATATGATCGCGAATGTTGTCATTTAGATATTTTGTTCTATGTAAGTAAAAATGCAGAATCTGGAGCAAGAACTTTTCATTGCCGTTATAGGTTTACTGTGCCATGCTAAGGTTTTTTAGCAGTAAGTTAGGACACGGAACCGCCTAAATACTCTCATCTGTGGTATATGTAGGTAAATACCCTTCTAGTGTTTACAATGATTGATATATTTTTTAACCCTAGTTATAGAATAGCTGTCCTTTCTTTCTTTAGGATTGCGTTGGAACCTCAGGCCAATACCCATCAGAAGAAACTTTGTCGCGGATTCCAATCACGTTTTGGCATATTCTCCTGGATGAACTTGGCCGCGTCGAGCCAAACACTCAGATGGCGAAATTAACTCTACAGTTACAACCTGTATATGAGCAGTTGGTGAAACTTTTGCTTCGTAAATGTCAACTGTCTGACCCGGGAACAATGGATTCAGATGAAAAGGAGGATCTTCGCTGCTATCGACAGGATATAGCCGATTGTTATGTAAGTTCAAATTGACAGTTGCACGGGGGCTCAGTTACGTAATAAATATAATTGCCCAATGTTCGCTTGAAATTTCCATAGAATCGGTAAGATTGGCGAAAGCTTGTGAAAGGTAAGGTTCTTCTATATTTTATATCTACTAAAATACATCGGTGTTAATGTCCGTTCCATTAGATCCTCCGCATGTGGTACACTTTGGAAAGCAACATTATGAAGAATGGTTAACAAGCTCGTGCCAGTAGCGCGGCACTAGTTAACATTTCGTCTGCATCTCTTACCGATTTCAGATGTCTATTGCAACAATGCTATCATCGCCGGTGTTTTACTTCTTCATCTCAGCGCTAGAGACGGCTGTTACTGAATATTCTGAAACCAAAAACTCTAAGCTTATTGAGGCCTGCCTTTTTGCACTAAACGCGATCGGTGTGTGTTCTTACATATCCGTAGCGATTTTTCCCTATTATACCTGTAACGTGATCAGTTTGACAGCCCCTGTTGTGCTTACCGCTTGGAAATTTTTAGATCTTTTCTCTCATTTTTACTAGTTTCAACTACTTTTGTTTCTCGTAGACGGTGCTGTACGACGTGTGGCATACAACGTGATGCAACACCAATTTTACATTTAAAAATAATTCTGCCTTTTCATACTATTATTTTTTTGCATGAACGAAGGCGTCATGAAGGTAAGTTTATTCGCCGAATTCGTCAACAAGGTGGTGCGACTCTAAGCCAATTTATTAAGTCAAAGATGGCATATGTGGTTGTAGATGCCTGAAGTAAGCATGCATTGTCCACATGCGATTTCTGGTGGCTAGACATTAAAGGGTACTTTTGATACTAGTTATATGAATAACACACTTTCTAATCGGAAAAAGAGTACTCAGAAGTATTTCAAATTTACGATTTGTAAACAAGCTCACGAACACCATGAAGATCTACGCACATTTACCTTCTGCGCGTAGCTTTTGGTTGGTACACATTAAACAAACACCTGAGCTTTGGTTTTTAGGTGACATGGCGGATTCTGAGGAGGATGCACCTGTCGTGGATGCCGTATTGGCGTTACTCCCCCGGGTACCACCAGCAGGCGATGAGGTTTTATCGCAGGTAACGTACTAGCTCATTTTTATTTAGCTACACGATGCTAAATTGGACAAATGATTACCATGCGAGGTTTCGAAAAAATATGATATTCAAATGATAATGAATTAGCTAAAGCTGTCTCTATTATGCTTTAGTGTACTCGGCTTTTACTAGTTACATGTGTCATGTATCGTTTAATATTTAGTGAGACTCATTCAAACAGCCCTCATTATAGGCCAAACGTAACGGTAAAACGATAGCAATTTTGACTCAAATTTTGTGCTCTTTATTTTTCCAAGTCTGCCGAATTTTACACTCTAAGCTAAATTTCGACAAAGGGGTTTCCGGTTCTCAGAAAATTTTTAATAATTCCCTTTTGTTTGTTAAGCTTTCTTCTAGTAATTATTTATTCTTTGCGTATTCCTAGGAGTACAACTTCCCGACCTCTCTTATGGATTTACTAGATCGTGACTATTATTATTGTGTGTTAACAGGTGATGACTGCAGTGGGAATATTTGCAGAGAAGACATCTGGTGAAAATATCGGTCCTCTTGGTAAGGGTTAATCAAGAAGTTCAAATACTGTGGTGCTATTTTGTTTGCTTAGTGGGCTAAGGTTAAATTTGCTTGTCAAGATCCAATAGCAGATTACGCAAAACAAATCACTCAAAATAAACAACATAAGCACCATTACATGTTTGCGCGGCGAAATCTAGCCCTGGTAGGGCAATGCTATTACCTAGGATTGTCTTCGTAATTCATTAAATCGCCTTTGATTGCTGTTCAATCGATACGTACGATCTACAGAAGTGCTCAGCGAGGCACTTGTCAGATTTATTGAATTCTGAGTCCATCTTTACACTAGTTCTACCTTTTGGTTGCGGTCATCTAATTCTACCATCTGTATATTTCGATAGGGCTTCTCTTGGCCCATAATGACATATCCAGTCCTATTGCCTGTTTCGATTTAATCGCTTTTGTCAAGTATTTTGATTATATCAACCGGATCATTTCTACTTTGTTTAATACACGTCACACAGTGGATGCATATAAAGATGTTTGAGTTGCCAGTAATCTTTTATTCATGGCCTTCTGGAGTCTTGCCCCCGTGGAACAGACCCCGGCAATAACTGCAGAAAACTGCTTCGGTCAACGTTGCCGCTGACTTTGCCGACGCCTTGGTAATGGTGAAAAGTTTGTGAAAATCAGTCGGCATTTTGTGTACACTGGAATTGAATTTACTCGTATCGTTATTTGGTTATATGCTTTGTATTGTTTCACCATGATACAATGTGTTGACCAAAACAGGCAAGGCTGAAAATCAGATTCTGCTAAATTCAGACTCCTCATCGAATTACATTTTAGTGAAGTGTATTGTTTTATGACTTAGTCTTGCCATGCTTCATTCTCGATTTTGTTGTTTAGTTCACCTTTTACTACGAGGCTTACAACAAGCAGGCACATCTGCGGCAGCCTCGATGGCACTCAAGGATCTGGCGCGAGCACATGGCGATCGGCTAGCACCAGCGGCCAACGACATCCTTCAGGCAATTGCTGTCGTGCTTCACCCGCATAGCCCCCTGCCGCTCAAGCACAGGTTAGAAAGACAAAAAATAGCAAAAAGATAAAGCCTAAAGACGCCTAATATCGGAAGCGACACATCCGCCCGATGAGCGTTCGATTTGAGGGTGAGCATCGTATCTTTCCAAGAAGAAGAGTTGCCTTTTCTCAGTTGTAATTGCGTTGACGGTTGCTGTTGCCACCTTATCATTCATGTTATTATGGTTGCAATTCTATCTATTCTAGAGCGGTTACGCATCGATTGCAGAAAATGCAGAAAGGTGTAAGATTCCATTTATGGGGACCTGAAGTTATTCGTTTTGTGAGAATTTATTTCTTATTCTGTTTGGTATTATTGAAACTGTATCTTCGCATTAGAACTACTATTGGTTATAGCGTATAGACCGATAAGACACTTTATTGATTGTAGACCAATGTAAACAAGCATGTAATTTTTTTAGGGACCGGGTGCGTTTAGTGGCTATTGTGGGTCACGTCGTGTCGGCCTTGAGTTCCACTGAGCAAGCACTCATGAGTTTGTCCGCATTGATGGCGCCCTTCGTACAACAACTGAATGAAATGACAAACTCACCAGAGGTATGATTTTTATTTTTGTTTCGCGCTTGTTGATTATGGCGCTCGGTTTGGTTGAACACCATTAATTAATGTCGCGTAAGCCACAACAAGAATAAGATAACATGTTTCCGCTGGTGTTCTTTGCTTTCTTACTTCCATACTGGTCTGTTCTTCCGTTAGCCTATAATCACTCAGTTGGAGGCTGTTCAACGTTTCTAAATTTAACGTTCCTCTCATTTCAATTTTTAATTTCAATAATGTTCAAATTTTTTATTTTAGCTGACGGTGTCAATTAAGGAGGCTACAAAGGAAAATCTGGACCTTCTGCGGTCGATGTTTTCATCACTAACTTTCTGCCAAGAGGGCGATGCTGCTCTTCAAAGTTCACGACCAGGGCAGGTTCTTGTAGAGCAGCTTTTGCCCCTTTTCAAGTTAATTGCTGTAAAATACTCTTCCTGTGACCCAGAGGTAGGCAATCACTTTCTTTTAGCAATTCAACTATTTGATGTTGTAACTTACTATGCAAAGACGTGGATATCCTACAATTGGTTTGCTAGAAAAGTCGTTAGAATCAGCCTACAGTCTCGCACCTTATTGACGCTTAGCTACTACATTTTAGGGAGTCACTCATGTTCGTATTCTAATTATACCATAGTTGCCAATCGGACTCTATATTAGAGCCCGATTGGCCAAAAAAGTCCAAAAAAGTGATCGGCGTTCTGACCTCTATTCGAGTTATACTATTAGATTATAGAATTAGAAATATAAATTGGCCCTTTTATAGGTGGTATCAAATCTCGCCGAGTGCATTCGAAAGGCAGTCCCGGTTCTGGAGGTGGAACCTCACTGTGTAATTCTTTCTGAACTACTCTCCATGTGTGGAGCATTGCTTATGCAACATCCCAATGCATCTGTAATCAACGCTACAACGTTTGTAAGCACAATTGTATACTGCGATTCTATTAGGCATGTTTGGCGTTACATTTAGTATAATTATGTTGTTATGGCGAGTCTGTGAGACTGGAAGTGGCAAGGAATTGAGAAGAAAAAGGAGAGAGAGAGAGAGAGGGAAAAGTAGAAAGGGTGCAGGCAACAAATGTTATTGAGAAAATGATCGTTGAGCGATGTGGATGCATATGGAATTTTAAAACGGATCAATGAAAATGTTTCTGTCGGAAACAATCATGCGGATATATAACAAATTAATAAAATTATAAATCTGACCGGCAGTTTTTTCAAATTACACAATTTTAGCACACTCACTTGGTGATACTGTCAAGATGTTTCAATATAAATATTGCACTTATATTTCAGAGCGAACATTTTCTATTTGACTAGCACCAATTTTCTGCGATTATATTTCTTATTGTACTTGTTTAATTATGAAGGATTCTGCTGTCTATTGATCGGATTGGTGATTGGTTTTCAGATATTAGCACATACGAAGCCGAATCAAACCGACCCTCTGTGTAACCAATTTAAATCGATCTGTGATATATGCTTTGCGTACTTCAGTCGAGGTAAGCACCCTGTACGTAACCGTAGCTCCAGTGTAGGCGTTGTACCTTATAATGTGAAATGTTTCCCAAGCTGAATAACGGAAGACAAAAGTTCGTACTCAATATATTCATCTTGCATGCCAAATTGTTAGCTTAGTCAAGCCCTGAGATTCAATTGGCTAGTTTGCTCTCTTTATAATATGAAACTAGCAAATTGACGCTTTCTTTATAATATGAAACTAGCAAATTGACGATTGGGGCAAAGAAGAATTGACATTACTGTAAGAACGTGTAAAACGTTCGTGGGTTTGAACATTTGAACTACATTCAATATGTTTGTGCAATGCGTTACATAGTTGGATGTACAGCTTTTTAAAGATTCTATTTTTTAAGCCTTTTAGGCCAGGACCTATGGGGTTTCGTGTTAGAAATTTAGTTATATGTGGGGAAACGAAATAGGAAAATTGCGAGTATCACCAATAGGTCGACTTTGAATAAACTACGATGGGGCAATAGGCTTTAGTAGACGATCTAAGTCGCATATGCTTAATTCTGTGATCATGATCATCTGATTATGAATGTTATTATTCCACATTTAGTAGTTTTTGTGCCAGTATTGCCGCGGATGTGGTTGCCAATAAATATTACGAGTCAAGACATGTTTGCTAAATAATATTACTTTTTCATTGACTACACTCATTAGACCTACATGGATGCACGGATACAGTGGAGTCATTTTACAAACTGCACGGGACCCTATTAAAGAAAAGGCTTCGCTATTACGATCCAGCCGTGTTTTCGCTCGATGATCTCGTACAGTTATGTAAATTTGGTGGGTATAGTTTTATAGACACAAAACGAATTAACAAAAATTGTTGGTTACACTTGATTGAAAAGTCTTTGTTATTTAAAACGATGGTGGCGTACTCGGGGTGGGCCTTAATCAAATGGCGGATCTAATTATATGCTAACTTTTGTATGAGCGTGCGCTATATGTGATTCAAAACTGACAGCTCAAAGTAGTAATTTAAATAGCACTTTTATAATTGACTGATTGGAGCAATTAGCTTTCACTTACGTAACACATAGACCTAAGCATAAGAAAATGACCGATTCTGAGATATTACACAAGCATTGATACTGACTAAACTGACTCAAAATTTGATGTATTATCAACGTTTCAGCTACATTGGCGACAACTCTTCCAGAGCAGTTCACTTACCGGGCAGCGATCTCGTTTCTCGTAGGTGCTTCCCATTGTTGATGATTAAAATCATCCATTATTTGTGTACTCTATTTTTGCATTGCTGACTAATTGGCTGTTAGTTAAGTGCCTGGAAGACCTCCACTAATTAACATACGTTGCACTTTTTCTTTCCGTCCAATTTTGCTTTCCAAAATTTGGTATCTTTTAAGGGCTCGAAAGTGATACACAAATCTGAAATATGAGCGATGTTCAACTCACTGAATCTCGTATCTTTAAACGTCAATGCATCAAACGCTATTATGTTCTTAGCTGCAATACTTTTACGATACGCGACACCTTGGGGCTGATATTCCTAAACCTGTCAAACTTAATAAGCTGACATTAAGTACATGAACATTGTACGAATATAGTTTGATTAAGAGTCAGATGTAAAGATTCTAGACCTTGGTATATGGATTCGAGTAAGGTTATAAACAATGCATATATTTCCTAGTAAAAACGCTCAAGAGATATTATCGCGTGGCGGTAAATTTAAGGGAGAGAATTCTTTAGTTATAGTACGACGGACATCTTCCTTGACCAAGTAGGCGGACTCCTCCGACATCTTCAAGTTTGATAGCATATCTTTAAGACCTAGTAAGCTAAGCTCTGCTTTACTCAGAAACTACAAAACGTACAATTTTTTCAAAAAACCCAGTGAAATGAGAAGTAAGGTTAAGTTAAAAATTATTGACTCCTGTCTTTTAATTGTTCTAGACTCAATTCGTGAATGCGTCAGAACGAAGTCCATTTATAAAGGAAGCACTTGAGGCTTGTGTCGAAAATATAATCGCCCAACTGATTCAGGTAAGGGAAATCGTTCGCCAAATCCTGCCATCGCTAAGTATGGTTCTGTTTTTATTTCATGCTTATTGCACCATCAACAGACAGCTGATGTAAGGGCAAACGCTGTCGTAATATTTTACCATCTTCCGTTTATTAGACATTTCTCACATATATGTAAGAACAGTAGTAATAATAAACCTTTTTATTTTGAATATAAATTCACTTTTTGTTGCAGAATATGAATAACGGTGGCATATCCCGCAACCTGATTGAAAGCGAAGCCGACGTGTTTCTGGCACTCAACAAGGTTGTTTTGCCCTTATTTACAACAGCGCTTCAACGCTTCGTAAGTGCGCCTATGGAGCATCCAAGCGCCGAAAGCAGGCAGAATTTTGCACGACAGATACTAAGGTAATTGGGTCGATCTAGGGAGGCCTTGCACAGGTTGCGGTTGTTCGCTCGCGTAATCATGCTTTAAGGTTATAGCGTGCGAATTTCATGAATCTCTATGCGATCGATTAATCAGAGTCTAGGATAACGTAACGAAAACAAAGTTGTAGAAATTTTAATGAATTGCATGCGTTCCGTTAACAAAACGACCTTTAAATCGTTGGGAACCTGGTGCCTGCATCATCGCGGTCATATCTTCAATGAAGTATAAATATTAACTTGTAAAATGCTGTTTGACCCGCGCGCACTTCCCTGTTAACTGACGATAGTTTTATCAAACTATCTAATCCAATGAGGCTTTGCTTACACTGTCGTAAATTCCCCTTAGGGAGCGGTCGAACAAGCGGATACTCTCCAAGGTAGTGATGGACTTCACTCTTGAGTGGCGCAATTTGTCTGGCGAGTACGGGCGCGTAACGTCGAATTTGCATTTGTGAACTTTTGAAGCATTCACCGAGAGCTACTCGATAACCGACTCCTAAAAATAACGAGCGTGATATTATTTCTGAAGGATTGGTCCTTTAATGAGAGAAGTGTCAGAGAAGAACGGGATTCTACGAAGGTCGTGATGTCAACGTAGACCCTACTGGCACTTGTAGACATGTATAGTAGATATCTGTCAGGGTCTAGAGAATAAAAAGCATGGTTTTAGTCATTCAATACAGTTCCACCTGGGTAGAGGAAGCGTATTTATCGAAAAAGTTTATGTGGAGAAAGCGCAACCTAACCATTGTGATGTTACAACAGAACTGTACCTGATGTCAAACCGCATGGCTATTCTACTTACCGCGCAGAAGGGGCCATTGTCGTAAAATTAGCATATATACCCACTTCCTTTATGGCGCGGAAGGGTATAAGGTTTATCTTGTGTCCTACTAGAGGTGACGAAAAGAACCTTTACTTGTATATTTTTTTTTAAACTATTCACTCTTCAGACAAACGGAAAGTAGAAACAGAGAGGGAAACAGCGAGAAGGAGAGAGAGATAACGATAAATGGCGCTGAAAGGGAATTATATAAAATGAGGAAAGGGACACGTGCGAACTCGCTTAAGATAGGTATTTGTTCTGAGGTTTGCTCGAATGTGTTTGGGTTGCCAATTTGCTAGTGTCCTATGTTATTGAAGCCTGCAAAGAGAGACGTGCCGCAGCTGCTTGGCTCATCGCAATAATGGTAATCGTGGTTGTATGCAATCATTGAGTAACAGCGAATGTATGCACTTTCATGTCATGAACCATGCATACTACAACTGGCAAACAATAATAGGATTAAAAAATTCTTTGTGACAAACGTGCTCTATGCTGGTGACGAATGTATTCACGCGTGTAAGCCATGTTAAATAGATGTATGCTTTGCTCGTATTCTATAGCGTAAGACAATATCCTAATGTATTGAAGAAACAAAGCCGGACGAGTGATCTTGTACCGGGTGTCGGACATCAGAAGTAAAGTCAATTAGGAAGCATATGAAGAAATAGTTGGGTGGACTTAAATTACCACAAAATGCTATGGATGTATTTATACAAGTTCATACAATGTACCAATATTTGAAGCAGTATAAAAGTCAGTTTCACTTACAGTACATATGTATGTATATATATTTGTGCGTGGATACTGTAACACTACGCAGATATGCCAAATGTTGTAGGGACAACAAGGATTTGCTGCACTCCAGATGTAAGAGTCGCAGGGAGATGATCCGACTTGTTGTCAGTTGAAAAAAGAAAACTAGTGATGATGTACATACTTCTGATATAGAGTCATAATAGAGTTTTTCGTGAGTATATCTTGTAGAAGCGATTCTAATTATAGTTTGAAAGTGACGGCTATGTGCATTCGTATTTTAGTAGTTTATAGTTATAATTTGACTTCGACTTTAGAGAAATAGAGAGAGGACCAGGTAGAAATAGAAGGAAGAAAACGCGAGTTGATCTGGTTGAAACGATATTTTTGTAACTGCGTACGTAGGTCGCGGCACAATACTTTAATTAAAGTATTATTAAATTACCGTAATGATATCGCTAATCATTTGCCAACACCGAATTAAGAATATGATGAAGCGGCCTTGAAATTTATCGAAGTGAGGTAGTACCATAAGTTACCTGATGTATTTGTTTCTTCTGTAGGCCACTGAATTTGACCGAAACGTGTTTTCATGGATTTTTGTTACGACACCTACGATTCTCGTCAGCAAATATTTTGTCTATTTCTCGTTATTTAACGAAAGAATACTAGCAGGCGAGGTATGCGTGATCGAATCGTAATCGGCATGCGTTACATTGCTCTGTATAAACAATGTTTGGTAAATAAATTTTAGCTTTTACATCTATTCAAGGTGCTAGCTTCTTTCCTTGAAATAGATTACTTACTCAGTATCGCGCTTGAGTTAAAGATGTTGGCTGACCCTGTGTAGCAGATGCAGTGACCGTCGGGCTTGCCTTGTTTAGGTAGCTTGCTTAGTCCCACTGTACTGTACTGGCGTTAGTATTGCTAGATATGGGCAGAATAACGAACCCCACTTTGGCTGACAATGAAGCTCTGCTTTATCTTAATCTCGATCTAAGCTTGAGCTGTTTGGCGAATCATGTCGTCTTGACTAATAAGATGTTGGCGTAATAGCAGATCGGTTTTATCGAACTACTTCTAGCTTTTGCGTACACGGGACTAACTACATTGAACTCACGAGGTCCAGAGCCGCGGTCCTTGTTGAAGGTCTGTACGATTCGGGGTTTGTTAACACTTTTCGCTGTCTATGCGATGAATTAGGATGATGAATAAAGACAGGTGTGCGCAGCCTAGGAATAAATGTTATTAGGGTCTTAGAACAGACACGAATGTCCGTACAAGCGGCTTCGTACACACGGTTTAATTTTTTAAAAAGTTACTTGAGCCCGGAAGATTAGTGCGTTATCAAAGCATTCCATATTTGGCTGGAGCAATGGCGGTTAACGACTAAGTAGTTCTTCCGGAAAGAGAATGAGCGATGAGACGAAAAAGAAGGAATAACGCCGTCAATGAAATGTATGCTTCCACCAATGTCAAAACAAGTGGTAACGTCATGACATACAGGTCGGTCATAATGTCCTTGGCGCTACGCAGGCAATCGCTTAAACTAGTAATTAAAAAAAAATCAGGATGGAAGGAAAATGAGGTGAAGAGCGGATTCAGGATCAGGCAAATGGGTCATAATCTGGTCATTGCGTAAATACGGAAGATCGAAATGGTCGAAAACAAAAATGAATTACGTTACGTGGATGCTCTCTTTGCGTATGCCAGAGTCAAAGGCGAATTGCCCTAGAATATATTACACCAACATTTGATGAGTTAAGCGTGGATTACTTTAATAAAATCTCAATACAAATATAACGGATATACTCCACTTAGTATTAATTACAGCTTTGAGCGAATAAAGAATTCAACGTCTCATACTACAATGTCATCGGTGGAAAAATCTTTATTTTTCAAAGCTAATTTATCTGTTTGGCAGGATACATCTTCTAGAATCTCAAACCACTTCTGAACATTACTTTAGAAAAGAAGAACTATTGGTACAGTAAGTTGTTTCCTACATCACATGGCATCCTTCATTATGAAATCGTTCGCAGATTTTTAACCAATGTGTTCAGTTGTTTACTTAAGCTAATCGATTCCCTTTCTCATATTTGTTTTGATTTCGTCGATGTCAGTTTTGTAGTAACCCGTCTTTTCTATTTCACTGTCACCCGCTTTTCTATTTCATTCAGACCGCTTTTCCCGGCGATCTTTAAAGCCTGATTAAAGCCTGAAAGCCTGAGCGGATTCAGTTTCCCTAAGTTATATCCCGTTCGCAACGTCTACTTTTTAGCTTCAAGTCCCCTTATCATTTGCCTTACCAATCATCTACTATCCATATGGAGTTCGATAGGCCACATTCCTAACGGTTGAATAAAATAGACATGGTTATGTGACAGTAACATGAATATATTCAACGAAATTTATTCAATACATCAAGTACAGCGTCACCATTATTATTGGTGTGGTGGTTTTATGTTATGCTTTATTGTTACAGCGTCCTCTCCTGTGGTCATCATCTGGCCGTCATTCTACCACCGGTAATCGTCATGTTAATATCCATCATTATCACTAGATATCCCATAACAGATTCTCTTCATCACTCTCGCTCTCTCTTCATCGCTTTTGCCTTTCTTTCTCTCTCAGTAATAAGCAGGATTATAAAGTTTAGATGTTTATATTGTATTGAGAATCAACCTTTTTCACCATCGTATCCATTTCGATTGGGTGCTTGTTGCAACTGTATACTTGTATCTATTGTTATTATTATTATGAATTCGGTAACTCACTCTTACATTGCAATTAGTGGGCAGCACTACATTACATATTATATATGAACTTATGATCATCGTAAGCGTGTCATTATTATTGTAATCCAGCTCCTTGCAGCATTGAAGTCATTTCGTTTTCAGTGACAAATAGTATTTTTATTATTGTTGCTATGGTTATAGTCAGCATATATATATATATATATATATATATATATATTTGTATTGTTACATGTCTATGTTCATTTGATCGATTAGCGTAAATCTCAAGTTTTTCTTCATTTTCCGATTTTTCCCATCTTTTTTTTATCCCATCCCGGCTTTTTATCCCATTATCCCATCCTCCCTCGTCTTTCTCCCTTGTCTCTTTCTCTTTCTCACTCGCAACGAGAAAGAGGTTGTTCTAATGATCACTCGTTTTTTTTTGTAATACCATCACTAAATTTGAGTCTCCATGTCTATTTTTTCATGCTTCTTTGATAGCAACGTTGTCGTCTAGTTGTAATAAACGTCATGTATTGTTAGATACTACTTGGAATATATATATATATATATATAACTGCTCATGCAAATATTGTTCTATATATAGCCATGATAATAGTAATAAACGCTATTATTAATATTGTTATTATTAGCGTTGTATTATCAATACTTATCACCATCAATACTTACTATACTATGAATCACCACAATAGTTATTTTCTGTATTAAATGGTCATCTCATTTTAAGAGTGCTGAATTGTGTTGTATATACATATGTTAGCGGGGCAATAGTTGATCGGACCGATGGGCTTTAGCATCAGCGCTAACAGGTTTAAATGGACCAAAAAATAAGTAATGAAAACGCATTGTGTATACAGCTATTTTAATTTAATGGACTGTTATCATTAGATCAATTATTACTTCAGATTATATGGTTATGTTATTGAGGGTTGCCTTTCAAGGTTCGTGTATATAAGTTTATGTGTCAGTTATCTACATGCATATCTGTATTTCATTATGCCGGGACAGCAATGATCAATGGTCTTCCCGGGGCTGTTGTTTTCCCAGAATATTCTTTAATATTAAAGACGTCAATTTGACCTGCGAGCGGTATACTTTCCTATACGCATTAATTAACAATAATAATAACATGAAAAATATTGTTAACTATACTATCTGATACTACTCAAACATCTAATCGAATCGGCCGGTTTATATATATATATATATATATATATA
>MNPL01001271.1:0-12511 GCA_002081605.1 Tropilaelaps mercedesae | reverse complement strand
TATATATATATATATATATATATATATATATATATATATAAAACACGTGGAGCAACAAAAGCCAAGGCAACACAATGATGAAGATAATGAAATAAAGAAAGGGGGTGAACATCTCAGCCCGTCTCATTCCTTTTGTTGGTGCCGCTGTTGTAATTGCTTTTGCTGTATTTAACCCATTTCCGTGAAACGATTGCGACTGTGTGCCATAAAACATAACGAATGCTTCCTTAATGTTCAAAGTGCCATCTAGATTTCTAACTTTTTCTAATTCGTTAAATATGTAGCCAGTATATAGCCATTGTACATGAGAGACATGTGTTCTATTCGTTAGACTTGGACTACAGCATTAATCTTCAGCCTTATTTTTCCAGTCAGCATTATAAAGGCTCGTGATGGCCGTCGGTTATGTGCTAACTGAACCAGCGAAGAGTTTATTTGATCATATTTGATACAGCTATCTGGAAAGTTTCCCATAGGAAATTCGCGTGTTGTTTATGTGAAAGTTTTGTACGACTGGTAGTCATCGGGTTGTGGTGTAATAGCAAGAACATACCTATTTTATTTTGGGTATGCCTTTGGTAAAATAAAAATCTAAAATGTGCTTCTTTCAAAGTAAAAAAATCCGCTAAACCGTTTGTTGCACGCTGATTCATACCTGGCTACAGACCATTGATTTCGCCACAAAATAAGATATTGTTCTTTTAAGTAGAGCAACCTACAGATGTTTTGTTTTGTCTTCTTTTTCTTTCTTCCTGCATGAACACTCTAACCTGTTTAAGGAGCGAAAGAAATTCACAACTCTGCGTTAATTTTTATCGTATACTATTGTGTTGGAAAAAGCACCCGCGATCGATTTCTTTGTAGAAATCGGAACAATCTCTAATAATAATATATTTAGCCGAACTTAGAATAAGGATTCATTTATTAAGCTTTCGCGGACATATTAGCGAGGTTGCAAGTAAGCAGGTGAAGAACGGATTTCGTGAGTTTCGGCTCGTACGATAATTCCCAGTTCCCATCATATAGTCTAATAACAGGTCTTAATAATGGTCAGAACTCTTCAATGCTTCGTAGAGACTAGAAGTGACGAATCACTGAACACAGATAAGAGTTCACTATTATTTCGCCCGTTGTGAGGCGATGCAAGGCTCCCCGTTTGTGAAATCTAGATCGATTACAGGAAGTACCACTTCGTTGACTTTGTTCACGGGCAGAGCGTCTCCCTATCAATCAGCATTTATAACTCTAACGTTGCACACTTTTAATGTTGCCACCACGAAAATCTTAATATAAAATCAGTCGAAACAGGTTATAATATTACAAATGGCGCTGACGTATAAGTATTTGTAGAGCTGAAACATCTAAATACTTTGCTAGTGTAATTAAATTATTTGAGTGCACCAGGATTTGTGGACGGGAGATCAAAACCCATTTTTAATCTCCGCAAAAATATGGGCAAGGTTTACCTATTATAGATACCTTCTATGATCTGCTTAATTCTTAATAAATGGTGAATACAACTGGAACTAGGGATAAACTATGACGAACTTAGCGTTGCAGGCATGACCAAATTCTTCACTATGCGATCCTTAGGGTGCTATGTCAAAACTAATTACTAATAACTTATCGTTTTCATCATTTTTATGTATATATATATACGTGCTATATATATACTTCAGACACATGGCTTTGTTGTCACATTTAAAAACATTTCGAACCCATGGCTCTCAACTAAGAGCTTGTCTGTATAGTCGACATCACACACAAAATTAACATTTGATTTTATTCCTCGGCATTCGAACACCGTTGCTGTGTGTACATGAGTTGCTACTTCTGAGTACTTCTACTTCTACGACATCGAGTAAATATTGAACTAAAAATATTAACTCAGCTAACAGGAGCAGCACTAATAATACGAAATGAAGCGAGCTGCCCCGCAAATATCTCACGTTAGTTTACATCCATTTAGACGCAGAGCTCCTGTTGATTTTAATGATAGCGGTGTCTGCCAGTCAAAGGCATCACAACAGCAGAAACAACCCTCATCCCACCGATCCGAGCGCGAATGAAAAGAATGCCATTATAGTAATTGTAGTAAGAGTTGTAGTAATTCCAGTCGTTTTTGTTGTCATCGCCGTTGTTGCTAATACTATCTCCTAATGAAAAAAAAGCTGGAAAACTATGTCCGATTTTCACGGGATAGGCAATGAACAATTTCCGTGGAGATGCAGCCATTTTTCGAACGGAGCACGCCACCGCCTGGTAGCGTGTCTCATCCGACGGTGCCGCCAATTTCATAACCCCGGAATTGTTCGTACGTAACACGAAAATAAACGGCAACATCGGCAGCATGGCCGACAACGTTCGGTGCCTTACACGCGTCACCCAAACCATCCAAGCCGGAAAACGGGTGTGAAACCTATCGAGAGCTGGAGGAACGTTAGCCGGCCAGCAGTTGGCAGCACTCCACTGGCTGATTGCTCCTTTCGGTCGAGTGGTGCCGACTCTCCGGCTGTAGTGGGTGGGAAAATGTGGCTAAGCCTCCAGGCTGGATCAGGTGGTCATGTTTGTTCCAGGCAAGTTAAATGCAGTCGAGAGCTAACGATGGTGACTTGCCGCCCTCAACAGCACTGCGACTATGGACATTGATGCTATCGTCGGTGGCTATCACTACAAGCAGCCATTGTTTTCCAATTGATCGTGGATGAAATGCTGGCACTAGTGGAATTGGTTTAACATCGGGGCACCCGTTATGCTTTTACAATATCTTTAAATTAGTGCTTACACATTCTACAAGACCACGGTTACGCTAAACAACCATTAAGAATTATGTTTTTTTTTTGTAAATGAGGGAAAATGATTTGGCAACACGTTACTAACACTTCCTGGCAATCGGTATGCACGACGCTTGTGGCTGTGTTATTGTTAATATCGTCAATTTTTATTCGCTTCAAGTTGACCGATGCGGGAGACGGCTCCTGTGACAAACTGTATGTTAAGACAACAGGTATCTCTAAATCAATATAAAACGTGTATATTTATTATTTATTCACTAATGTTATTCAGTATGAGCTATATAATTTATCTTCAATCATATCGGGACGTTAGTTATTCTATCGCTATTTTATTCTTCTTACATACTAGCAATTAATGAGTCCATTTTTAAATATGATACGTTTAAAAACTGTAGGATATGGGCGTTATTTGCTTTGTTGGGCTGAATATTCCTGAATATCTTCATGATATGCTGTTTACTTGTGGCATGTTAAGAATTGATTTGAATAAGTTGTTGCGAGAATCTGTGAATGATATTTACTCTCATTATATGAATTTCACAAAATACTGTTTTGTATATAAGATAACCATTGTTTGATACAGATTTATAATAGTGTTCGTAACAACGCACTCTTACCACCACCAAATTGATACAGAAAATATCGAGGTAGTAAGGGCGTCTGTCAGCGTATAGCATAACGCAGTCCAGCAAGCAAATTCGACATTGGCGTTGTATCTTAATTTAATGGGTCCTTAACCAACTTCGTGAAGTAGTATGGATCACGTCACTATGCCGTCGCGCGGTCTCATTCGCATGAGTATATACCAATGTAAAACTGATGCTTATGTGAATGCAAATATGTGAAAGATATATAATAAATACGTGAAAATAAATCTGTAACTGATATATGAAAAAAATACTATTGTATTGTATTGTCAACTGCGGCTCTAACCCATAACTCCAAAGTTGATAGACCGGCGCTTTATAACACCGTATAGAAATACATGCATCAAAACATGTTTTCAGTGGGTGGGGTCTCAAGTTGGCCACCTACGATTACTTGTGCGCGTGCGGTTGAGATAATAGAATTTGCGAGGGAATTGTACGGGCTCTTTATGAGATGAATGGCTTTATGTTCAACCATAATCTGCACATTTCTCTTTATAAAGTTGTAAGCTGTAATGTTCTCGTGTCAGGGTTGTAAAGGCTCCAACGCGTTTGATGCTCCCAATGCGCAAAAAATGCAAACTTATAATCAATCTAACTGCTGCTACTGTTATGGAAGCTGTCATCATGATATCTGTCCCGATCGTCTCTACCCATATTGTTCTTTCTGACTCGACTATAACAAAATAAAGTATATTCAGAACTTTACGCATTTTTGTAACTGCTTGACGTTTTTTGGCTGGTTTTAGACCCTTCCATAATACAGAAGCGCATTTGCTTACACACCATCATTCATTTGCTGCTCCTCTGTACGTTTCTCCAATTTCTTTTTACCCATCGCGCTATGAAATGCGGTTTCAAGTAGTCATTATTCACCCATGCAAAATGCAAACCGTTGCTTCTCGTTTGATGTTAATTGAAGACAAAAACTTAGCGTTAGATAGTGTTCTATAGTAGTAGATGTAAAAACTTCCTGTCTGCGTTGGTATCCCTTTTTATTTCTTTAGCCACCCTTACTATTCGTTGCTCTTGCTTAAGCTGCGAAGCTCGTCTGCCGCGAAAATCATTCCATCTGATCGAACATCTAGCTTCGCTCATCTGATTCCATATGCTATATATATATATATATATACACTATTTGTTTTAGCGAGCTCATAGACGAACAAAGAAACATAGAAAACAACTTTTCAGTTCGACGGTTGCACGAGAACGGAATTCGCCGATGCCACCGCTGGCGATGGCCCGAGGGAAACTCCGTGACGGTGTAATTACAGAAAGCAACTACGCGGGCAGCCCAAAAAGAAACTATCGTTTCATTCGAAGCTGACGTCGTGCTCACTAGTGCTACCTTCTTTACTACTATTATAATCTGAAGATATGGCAAGAAGTACCGTAAACATATTTAGCATCATATTGGGGTAAGCTGTACCCCTTTACAAACCATAGACAACCCGAAAGGACGCCGCCACTGGTAGCCGCCGGTAAAGACCTTATCTCGGGTGGCAAACGCCGGCCCGATGAGAAAAGATGCTCCGTTGAATAAGTGTTCATGTAACGTTACGCCGTCAGATTGGAGTTCTGCCCCTATCTACGTGAAATAAAGTTATATCTTCTCGCCCCTTCTATCTAGTAGCCGCCACTACATCAGAAGGGCTACAACGAAATGTGGCCCTCCTCTCCCAGCTCGGGCTCTTCAACAACGCAGGAGGTATGGAGAGAGTCTAGAAGTTCGGTGCATCTTATCTGTTATGTGAACTGCTGGCATGGATGGCATTTTCATCGCGCTCTGGCGACTCGTCTTCGAATCTTGAGCCATTTGCGTGCTAGGTGTTCATCATGCGAGCCGTGCTATGGCTTTCCCTCGTAGTGATCATACTAGCCCTACTGTCACCTGTACCACAAGTCAATGGTGATACGTTCAAGAAGCTCATGAAGAGCGGCTTACCGTTAGCGTTACTGGCAGCACCCCTTGCGTTGGGACTGAATCGAAATCATGGTGGCGACGAAAAGCCGTATACGCATGCAATGCCGCCCCCTCCACCGCTTCCGCCACAGATCAGGATTATTACCGTACCCCAGCCGATACCCGTGCCAGTGCCCGTACACCATCATCACCGCTCGATAGTGAAACATCACCATCATAAGGGGAAGACCAAGATCGTTCACGTGCCGAAACCGGTAAAGAAGAAGCACAAGTTCATCATTGAGGACCACCATGATTTTGACAAACACGGCGGGTTCGATTTCGACCATGGATTGGATTTCAAGCATGATCTACACCAGCCGCTCATCGCGCACGGGGAAAAAATCGACCTGAGCAGTCTTGGGCATGGTTTTAGCTTTGATCAAGCAGGGGGTAACGTAAAACTCGCAGAAGGAGGATATCACATTTCGAAAGGCGAGCTTAGCTCGGCTACGCAGGAGTTTGGTCACAGCCATGGCCATCACCAAGCACTCGACCATGGACATATACAGGGGCTCAGTAACTCGCACGGCCACGCGCATCACATCGATGTGAGCGCTCGTTCCAGCGGGCACGCTGATTTGTCAGATATTGGCAAGGCTCCATCGCACGCGACTCAAGCCAGCAACAACGTGGAGCAGAAGTATCAACGGCAACCCGCTGAAAACATCACTACAAGACGAGGAGCTCGACTCCATCGACCGGTGAAGATTGCTCATAAAGAAAATGCCTCATCGGGTGGCTACCAAAAACAAAGTTCAGGCACCGCGAAAAAGAAGAGTTGGTAGACCGTAGCTCTCTTTCACCACCCAAACGTGAGTCATAATCAAGAAATACTTGGATATACTGCTGTGAGCATCGTTGAGCTTGAACCGCCTGTCGGATTAATGCTATCTCAAAATATGGCCGTGTAACATTTTAATAGCCCTATTAGCTGTGATGTTGGTGACATTTAGATTGATAAGTAACCGAAAAATGCTTTTTTTGCGCTTGGCATGGCTCGTCGAAAATACGTCAAGTAAGGATCTCTGATTAATTTCACCGTACAAGTGTTCTGATATCGCCTATGCGCTATATTTCGGATAAACAAAAAAGCTTTACAAAAAAATCTTTAATAATCGTTAATGGAGCAAGAGCTTTTTCGGCCAAGGGCGATTTGAATACAATGAGATGCAGTGACATGATTTAGAACGCCGTGCAGGACGGACAGAACGACTCAGTGATAAGACCATTTGGATGACGGGAGCGCTTCTGTGTGAATACAATTATGCAAATTATTCAGAACAAAATAAATGATAAATATGTGAAATAAAGGATTGATATAACAGAGCCAATTTTAAGCGGAAAAGCTGTCGCGTGACGTGAAAGCTACATTTAGGATGAGTGAAAACGATTGTAATTAAATCGTTCGCAAAATGGTCGTGAAAGAGAAGGTTGTTTGACAAGGAAATTTATCAATAATGAAATGTGTTGATTAATATCAAGTGTAATGTAGAGATAAGTCAAAGGTTAAAATAGATTTAAATAAAATAAAAAAAAATTCTACCCTGATTCGAAATCAGCTTTTGCTAGCAGATTAAGCAAATATAGTACCGTCGAAAAAATAAAAACGCCAGCGAAGAAGACAGCCGAAGAATTCGACATGACTTGGCAATTAATTTCCGATCAAGCTGAAAATTCATTCCGAAGAATTTGACTTGAGTGGAAACGTGGATTGAGTGACGGCATTTACCGTCTCAGCAGTGCTAGAGAAGCACTTAATCCATGTTAGCTTTTTCCACTTATACGACACATGGAATTATATCTTAACATTGCGCGAATTTCGTTATTTAAGTAAACGCATATAAGGATTTATTTCAAAGTATGGTATGATGTGACTACCCAATCTGAACGAAGTTTGTACGTTGTAGTTAAGTTAGTACGTCGTGACGAACCATTGTGATGTTGTGTCATTCAAGAATGCCCATATTTATTATATACTCATTATGTCTACAAGTGACTAATAAAGCGCCCACACGTAATCAAATGATAAGCATTCAATTGTCATCAATGCAGTGCATAAATTATTGCTTTATGGGCAGACAACCGTAAGGCGTACAGTAGCAGCGTAGCCTTTTGACCAGTGTTTATCCAGCTTATTGAGACATAAGTCTTCTTTATAGTTGAGTACAAATGTTGTTTAATATTGGTGTATGATAAAGGGGTTTATTATTTTTCTTACTGTGGCGCTGTTGAGAGTATCATTGAGACAAGGCCTATACGCCACACGCCTTAGTTCAGTATGTTCTCACCGTGAAAGTGCTGCCACTTACCGTGACCACTTACTCTGGTGGAGAAAATAGATTGATAAATTCCACTCTATGAATCGAACTATCGTAACGATATAGCTTAGGACGTGTTCATATTTTCCATGGAGTATTCGCGAGGTGTATGGTTAACGCTTAAGCTTCAACGAACACGATTGCAGATTGTCCAAATACAACGTAGCTTAAAAACTTTCACGATTTTTACTATTTGTGTGTCTGTATAACATTCATAATGTGAACGATCGACAAGTGTATGGACGCAGCAATACAACATGTACATAAACTCCGTAAATACGTAAACACTCCGTAAAAACGTTAATTTTGCCTCGATGTAAAGAAATTGACACTAAAGATAAGGCTTTCGAAACAAAAACCGAAACCATGTCTACTTGATTTAAAAAACCGCCTTTTCTTTGCTTTTGACCCCCAAAATGCCTGAAGTTTAATGTAGGTCAGGTTACAACGCTTATATGATTGTCAATATTTACTGTGGGCATCGTTGTATATTTATTGTAACTATGTTCAATTTTAAATTCCACTGCTTAACATTAATAATAATGTAATGAGCATACAAAAAGTTCAATAACTAGAACGTATCTATCCATAGATCGACAGCTCTGGATTCGTAACGCCACTGAAGGATATGCCATGGAGTTGAACAGTCATGAGCTATAATACCACGGGCTAAGTATCAAGTACCATATATAGGTATGCCCCTTTATACAACAAAAAGGCCTTCTCATGTTTAAATTGAAGGACGATTACCAAATGTCTGAACTTCTAAAAACGATTGGCATAGAGACACAAATATGCAAAATGCAGAACACCAAACCTCTAGCGAAAACGCTAAAGTTTTAGGCCTAGAGAAAAAAATGGTATGACGGAGTGATTATAATGGCTTACTGGGTAAATTAATGGCTTGCTAGTAACAAAATGCTCACAGTGTGAAATAATCTCCCGCAGATGCTATGTTTACAAATCAAACTCGAAATTATTTCCCAACATGTTATTGTAACAAAAGGTGTTTGTGCCGTAAGGTTTGTAGGCTGTTCGAACGGACCAAGCAGAGTACGCTAGCGAAAGAATAATGCCTGAAGAAATTTTTGTGAAAATTTGGAAGTAAAAAAGATCGCTCCACTCATATGTTGTTTAAACGTATAATTTCTAATGTAACAGGGGATCTAAATGCGTAATCTGACCACTGAAGAGAATTTACGCAAAATGCCACCTGTATTTGTAGAAGAATCAACGAGGCTAGGACGAGTCTCCTCACCAACGAGTATCCTCGTCATATTGTTGCCTGTCAACTGAAAGCGACGATTGCTAATATACTTTTTGAAAAGTTCGTTTAATTATGATAAAAATGGATATAAAAAATGGTAGACGTCTAAAAAGCTGTCATATCAACCTCAATTTGCACATGCAGAAACAACACAAAAGAATGCGACAAAACGGAAAACTGACATATTGATGTGGATATACACGTTTATTTACTGGCTGTTTCTCTGTTGGGCTAGGCTCTCTGTTAGACTGAGATGAAGCTGTTGCTGTTTTTGTCGATGTGTGAGTTGTTCCTGTTGTAGTACAGCGTTATTACAGCCATTAAAACCATCCACGGTCTTTCTATAACAATAATAATAATAATAATACACTGCACATCATTTCAGCTCTTGGACAACGGTCAGAACCCTCATAGCCACAGTTTCGGTTTTCTAGTTTGCTACCTTCACGTGGCTTATCTTCATCTAATATATTTATATGCAGGATCTATAACATTAGACTCGCGAGAGGTGTGTGGTATCTTGTACTCAACGTACTTACCACGCAAATATTTAATGGCGTCTGCCTACATAGAGTTCGTAATATACTAATGTTATCCTTTTTATTATTACATAATTATCATATCTGTATGATAGTTATTGGTCTCCTTATTGTTAATAGTGGTGTTATCACTATGATTTTTATTATTACTGATGAACTGTTTTGCAGGTAGGTCGGACGTTCTACGGTGCTTGTATGTACTCTGTAATACGGTTTAATTGCGACGTTATCCACCTTACATTGTCTCACAACATACATATTATAGTTGTCCTGTTTTAATTTTTATCGTTTTTTCACTTATCATATATATATATATATTGTGTATGTATCAACTATTTGTACTTGGTATGTTCGACACTTGATTGGAGATCATCGTCATTATCTCGTTCCCTTCGTTCAGCTTCAGTATAGCCAACATAGTTTCACTGTATTCTTGTCATACGTTCTGTGTGAAGACTAAATGTTCGGCATCTGACTATTGCACCCAACTATTTGCTGCACACACAAATATTAACATCGACTAAAATCGTAGCCACTATAGTAATAATGATAAGAGTTTTTACAATTTTTAATTTGTCAGTTAGGAGCAGTTATTCGGGATCGTAAGCAGAGCACGAGAGCGTGTGCGGTCCACAAAGGGTACGTAGTAGGAATAAAATAGAAAAAACAAGATGTAGATCACAGTCAAGGTTATTAACATCGTTTTGTATTGAAAGTTTTCCCAGCGACATACTAGCCAATTGACGAATCACTCGAGTTGACGAAATCACGCCCACAGGCTATGTTATTCTGCTAGCGATAGCGGAGCACCAAACGATATCTACAGCTCCTGGCCATGCTTTACCCTTTTCGTTATTCATTTCGTTATTTCTACATTAGCATGACACTCCACTTAGAATCGACGGGTCTCGCCGAGCCATTACTGTAAGGTAGCACACTATTTGTTCTGACAATAGTTTGTCTCCTTGTCATGCAGACACGAGCTGTAGTTATGTCTATTTGCCTCGTCCACGTGTCTCTTTGAATAACGACTGACTCAATGCGCTAGTATCGATAGCAACGTCGTAAACGGCACCCGGTGAGGCTTGAAAATCGATTGAAGTCGAGAGAACAGGGTCCAGAAAACGCTGAATGGAAGGTCGCACCATTTTTTTTCTATCGAACTACCGACCGTTGCAAATTATAAAGTGGCCACAGCCTACATGAACAATAGAAGCTGCGAAATTCGCAACAGTATCAATACGTTTAGTATTTCTAAGGGTTAAAGAGGATTTTGTATTGTTATTGCAAAATAGGGGCTGCTTTAACTCTCCGGATACGTTCCACGAAATAACAAATGATAGTGGATATTATTTGCTTTAACACGTCGTACACGCAACAAATAAGTCTTGCTTAGTAAGAGTCACTTTTCGGGGCGACTACCAGATGCATACCACACATACTTAATATGTGGGTTTGCATTCGACAATACATAGTATATAGTATTTTAGCAAGCTTGGCTGCTCTCAACGAATTCCAAATTTAAAAAGAATCATTGCACGTATAAATATATTCACATACATCGACAATGAACATACACTCGGTGATCAATTAGTGCACGAATTACACAAATTCGAATTTTCTACTTTTCTGTCATAAGTAAAAACGCAGTACTCTAAAGCCATTGTTGCCCGTGTTTATGCGTTTAGAAACTTACGTTAATTGGTTCAAACGAGTTTAGCTACCACGCTTGACTTGACCATACACCAGTGAAATTGATCAAGTCGAATCCGGAAAAATATTAATGATGGGCTGTGTACGAATAGCAAAGTGAGGCTTATTAGCTTCAACATAATAGAGTGCGCGTGTACAATGTGTTGTGATGTTGCTATTATCCTGCGGCTCGTTCATATTGTAAATATGGGTGGCAATAGTTGTATCTGCATTGTCTCGCGTATGATGTGACAAAAGAAGCAGGCTCAATATCACCAAGGTAGATTACTTTCCTTGCAGCTACTTTTTCATTCATTTTCCTTTTCTCTTTTGACATTAAATATAACAATACCTCTGTACTCCGTTTTTGACCACTAATGTTCTTTTGAACATTCTTCGTGGATGATGTCGAAATGTTGAACCACATTACTTACGATTTTTAGACAGCAGGTATAAATATGACCAACTATATTGTAAGCACCAATCCCTAGATTGGTTGCCATCAGACATTGCGCCTACGGTCTTACGTAGCTCTGCGTCATTTTGGTGTGGTATGTACCGTACGGCTATGTGTGGAAGTCTATGACATAAAAATATCAAACATACACATCTACGCAGCATCATGCACACACATTTGGGGTAACTTATGGGAACACCAACGACCCGGTCAGCGATAACGTATCGCTAGCAGCCGCTAAACAAAGCAATTCACAACAAGAGCAGCCTTGAGGCAGACGTAAAGATGGGAAGGATGGGACGTAATGGTGAGGAGGATTCGATCAAACAACACCAAGGACTCACGCACATTCTATACACAGCTAAGCTATACACACACAACGACATACGTGACATACGAGTGTGAACAAAAATGGTCCGCCAATTTTAACGAACGGATCGCTTTTGTTCTACTAGTCAATTGTACAATTATCAATGTACCAATTCGTGGGTTTTTGGAGAATTGATACATTTGTACATTAGTTAAATTAAATTCAACAAGAAATGGTTTGGTTAAAGGAGAAATCGTTAAGCAGTATTGCTTTTTAATAAATTTCCAGACATTAAGCAATATTTATCAGCACAAGTCAAAAACAGTGTTAGATAAAGAATCCATGCAAACAACAAAGGATCAGGGTCGAGAGTTCACTCAGGCTTCCCGGAGGCTACATTCCATTTGATACATCTCACTTGCTACTTAGCCAATCGATAACGTTTTCTCTCTCTCACCTATCTCTCTCTCTCTCTCTCTCTCTCTCTTTATATATATATATATATATATATATATATATA
>MNPL01001269.1:0-15525 GCA_002081605.1 Tropilaelaps mercedesae | reverse complement strand
ATGCAAAAACTGCTACCGTGGACGTTAAATGTTGGCTGATGGTCAGCTTTAAAAAAATATAGATATATTAGTTTATTATGTATATAATAATATATTGAAAATCATACAGACAGTCTTCAACACAGATGAATGCGCTGCAGTGTCCCATCCAGAAGTTGATGTTCATCTAAAAAAGCATGACTTCGCGTGTATTACAAATTTCGTTAACTAAATACACAATGAAATTTTTTTATTGGCTCGGTAGCATCGAAAATGCGATTAAAGTTGTTTTAGAAAAACTTAAACCTTGCGACATATGCTCACATATGTTGTAGATAAACGTTGTGGAGGAAAATGTAAAAAATGGGTTAAGAAGACTGGCCCGTTACAGAAGACCGGGGCAAAAAATATGCTTTTTAACTTCAAAGTACTATAACTTCCCATTTCGTTAGATCCAAATGCTTTAAAATTTACCAAAAATATACGCAGTGTAAACCTCATTTATCTTTAAAGACAGTTTTTCTAAAATATTTTTAATAAAAGTTCATGTAGCAAAAGAGATCCGTTATTCTTTCCGTTATTGGGATTTTTACAGAAGCTTTCTGAAACTTGATATTGCGATACATTACAATTGACTAAATTACCGAAAAAGCTCTATAATTGCTGAAATAGTGTTCTGTGTGTACGCTATGGTATATGCTATGGTGCTAAGTTTTTAGATTAAGTAACAAGATTTAAGCTTTCTTCAACTTCTTTATTCACATTTGTGATGCCACCGAGCCAATAAAAAATCTCTTTGCGTACCCTGTTAACGAGGTATGAGGTAAACGCGGAGTCATGCTTTTTTCGATGGACATCAATTCTTGGGTTGGACACTGCGGCGCATTCGTCTGTGTTAAAGACTGTCTTGTCTTTGAGAGTTATAAAAACAAAATGTTATAACTGTTATTCTAAACCTGCATTGTTGATAATCTGGTGCGAATAATGAAAATTGTATTTAGATTACTTGTTAAAGCAAACCGGTTCCATAAGTCAACTGTGTGCAGAGAGTACCAATAAATATATCTAAATCTAAACATGATCTACTCCTGATTGTGCTAAAATTTAATTGTTAATAATCCTTACATCGTACGCCATATTAAATTTTCCTGATGATCATGAAGGCCTCTCTTTTGTTATTTAAAATTAACAATGAGGGTAGTGAAGCACATGGTCTTCTATGCGTTTTTTGGGTTACAAAACTGTCATATATATTTCATTTACTAAATAATCATATACTCCGGTTATAGTGCTAGTCAAGTTCCTTTTTATATTGAAATTTGATCTATAATATTCAATCTGTATGAAAGCATGTTTTGTAATCGTGAAACGATTTTAATCTTTACAATATATTAGGATGTATCGTGCCGAACCGTCGTTGACGCATCAGCGTGGAGCCCTTCGAAATAAAATACAGCCAAAGTGGATCCTCAAATGATATATTTTTAATGAATAGTGTCCCATAATGAACCGTCGCAATCCAATTTCTTTCATTATTATTATTATTATTATTATTATTATTATTATTATTATTATTATTATTATTAGTATTATTATTACTAGTATTATTATCATCTATTTTTTTAGCAATATATAAATTATTGTAAGGTATATTATAAGGCGTAGTCTCATACCTATCAAACGCACCTACCCCATTGCAAACGAAACGAAATGGTATCTTTGAGCGAGATTTTCATTCTTGTATTCCGGCTCGTGAACTCTATCAGAGTGCGGCTATTATACAGAAGAAAATATAGCGTGAATACGAAAATCGGCCTACGTGTCATCCAGGAGCAATCGTAAATGCCTGTAGGACGAGCTTACTATTGCGAATGGCTCAAAAAGTTGTGTCGTTATTATCTATTCGCTATGCTTTGGCCTTCACCTTTGTCGCTTGGGTCGACGCTAACCAACAATGCCATCACCGAAGTCTGTGAAAGCCCAGAATAGCCTCCTTAAGATTTCAGCAGAGATCTCATGAAAGTATGTAAATGCACATTTCTTAGATTTAGTAGTCTTTTCATGATCTTTTTCTCGAAATAAATACATTACGTCGGTAGATTAGAACGCAAGTGTTAGGCAAACAATAAGCATTGAATGAAGATCTATTCAGGTTTTAATAGTGCTACGGTCCTCGGAGCACGGCACATCAGATATGAATAATAGCTTACTAATCACACTGCGGCTTAGGCAACTCGATAGTAACACACTAGTGATATTTAAGGTGGACATTTTGGGGTTTCAGACACTCAGTTCCATAGATTGGTAAAGCAAGCCGGAGTATTCAATTAAGGCTTTTCGTTAGAATCCGTTCGTTTACAGAGACGTTTCTCAAAAGTAATTTCGCTAACACTAGCTTGGGATGCACGTTCGTTAATTTTACTTGTGTTGCCAAAGTGGTCTCCAAGAGTTGTATGGACAATAACTTCGATGGATGATATATCCAAAAATTACATTCTAATGGTTCGAAAATTAAGTGAACATATTTTTTATTGTAGGTATTTAATTACAACTCTGTGACATATATTTTTGTTATTGTATACATATAAAATTTTAATAATAATGTAGTTTTTCTATATAGGTATAATAATAAACAATTAAACGTACCCTATGTTTTCGTATTTAAGCAAAACAAAGATTATGGTCATTTTATAGGCCAAGGCGATGTAGTAGGATTTGGAAAAGTCCGAACAATCATCTAGAAAAGGGGATTCTATATAAATGGGATATGATCTGATATTTCATGTAATAGATAACACTGGGTCGTTGTAAGTGGGATATGGCCGGGAATCTGTCCAGGATGTCGAATTCAGTCAAACCAGTTTCAAACCAGCGAAAAATTTCACACTTTTTGAGGCCCGTACGGGGGCGGCTTTTACAGGAGCTCAAATATTTGAATAATATCTAGAAATTGATATTTGCGTCAAAGCTGACCCAGCGTCTCTTGCGGTCAAAAGGCGCACGCGAACGCTCCAAGCCACCGAGTTTTACGGACTTCGTGTATCGCAGCATTAGCATGTATAGCAGCATTTCGAGGCGGACTCCGCAAAATCGTGGTTGCGACAGTGAGCAGATTGCACGCCAACACTTAGGCAGAAGCGCATTAATATAATTTTATAAGCTTATGGTCTGGTGGTAATTTTTAGATTGTGCTGTTGCCACTCTTAGTCGACACATTTTTGAAACGACTGCAGATTTTTCGGCTTGTGCTATATCGCATGGTGCATTTAAAGGAGCAATAAAAATGAATGCGTCCTCATGGGGTCTAACAAATTTAAAAGCTTGTAGCGTAAGCGAATCGCATAAAATTTGTACCGACCCCTCTAGGAGACAAACGTAGCATTTCAGGATAGTAATTAAATTTTTGTTTCTTCTAATCTGTCTTGTTGGGCTTATGTTTTACATATTCGATATCACCTGACGTCAGATGGAGTCTGGGCGTTGTGCGCGATATCTCGATGGATTCAGCAGAAGTACTTTATGTTTTCGATCAAATTCATTCATGCTTTTCTTTTTACATCTATCGCTCTGATTATTTTGATAAGCGATAATGGATTAGTGCTCTCATGATACTACCAAACGACCCGTACCAAACGACGTCAAATCATGATTTTCGTCACAAACCTTAATTCTTCTATCCTTATATATGCATTAATAGTCAATGTAAAGGACTCGTCATATATCTGATTCAGTAAATGCTTACATAGCTATGGCAGACACAGAGTCTAAGCGTGACGTCGAACAAAGGCCTCTAAATGGGCTTTTGCTTGTGCAAGCAGATACCGACTGTTTCTTGTTTCCAAAAAAAAGTTATTTATGGGAACAGTTAGAGGTATACTTTCCTCGCTATTCGAGAAACTATCTATGTTGTAAAACTAGATCTAAAAACTAAGTAAAACTAAGTATCGTCCAAGACTAACCATATTCAATGGTACTGCATTTCTTGATCGGAGATCAGTGGTTACACCTTATGTTTAGCCAAGGCAATCAGCTAAAGCCGACGATCTGATGTGCAAGATTGCGCAGCAACCTCCCTTTTAAAGAAGAGAGGTCAGATATGATGCTGCAAAACACCTAGCTGTTGCTCATTGGCGTTCAAATCAATGCTTAGAATACTACTTAGTATATAAACGAAAATAAACGACCAGTTTATTAACAAGCGAAAATGAGCCCGAGAAGACTTGTACATGCCTACTGCATTTTTTCTTTCTCAATATATTTCTAGGTAAAACATCCTACACTGTCGGCTTACATATATGGCATAAATGGGCCTCATAATCATTACACTATGTAAAGACAACAACAGAACGCACTTAACTTCTTTTAAACAACCAATGTATTTTGTAAACAAGTAATACTATAATAAGTAATAATTGCCTATATTTGTGGATCTAAAGCCCACAAGGTCGTTGGGAAACCTGAAAGTAACAAAGTTAAAGAACATGGTCTGATTTAGATTCGATGCATTCATTCGTTAAATTTTAGATTCATAATAGTATTTCCATTGAAGAATGGCGAGCTTATCCATAACATAGAAAAGGCACCTGATTTCTCTCAATATATTGTCCTCTCCATTCGCAATATAAAATTTTTGGTCGATAACCTATTTTGCAGAAGTATTAAGTATCTAGAGTTACAACTAGACTTACCTACTATATCACTTCCTTTCGTTGGATGACACATAGGAGTTTATAATGCGACCTCATTTTTTATGCAAACATTCGTTTCTCCGTGTATGTAAACCTTGTCAGTACACCACATGTGTCATTCGAGCTCTACTCCTTGAAGTAAGGCAGGTAACATTCCAAAAAAGCGGCTACGTTTTCAGGAAACTTGCATTTCAGAGATATTTATCGCTAATCAAGGGTTTTTCGCTGTTTTGATTCGTTGGAATGGTTAATATCTTTAGTACTTTTAGTTTGACTTTGTGGCTCCAGAATTCGACTGTTCAGAAAGCATATTTTTTGTAAATGGCTACTCATTTGAACGTTTTCGTAGTGCGAGTATAGGAACCCATTATGAAGCCACATGGTAAAATAAATTTGATGAGAAACATAATTGTAACAGTTCCGCATAGATCTTCGCTTACAGTTTTAAAGTTTCGCCGGTTCCCCTTTTATTATCTTTGCGTGGTATACAAATTTTGCACTTCCTCCGAAGCTTTTGTTCACAGTTCGTTGTTTTGAGTTGCGTATGAGCCTATATGATGGCACGCCGAACACAATATTTGTGAATATGATTCGACACGAAAAAGATAGGGCAACCGTCCAATATATTGCAGTGACTGTGTGATGTGCAGTGGTAGTTTTGTTTTCGTGGGAAGGGTAGAAAAGGTCTTCCTGGTAAATCCTGTTGAGAGAGATATTTGTGTTAACACAGCCATAGGCCAACGACAGCCCCGAGGATTGGACGCCTTGACGGATTGACAGGCGGTCTGTATAGGACGGTGTTCTTGAAAAGACCGTCCAGTACCGTGTCGGTATAGCGGTAACAATAACAAGAGGAATAAACCATCTTATAAATCTGGACACAATATTCGACCAACAGTCTGCGAATTATAGTGGAGCAATAAGCTTAAATCATTTTTTATAACGTGTTTAGTTTTGAGCTAACGTGCGATGTGCCTCGTATGTTGTGGCCCTACACCACATGATTTTGTCGTTCTGCCTTCTATTTAGCTAAACCGTCTTGCCTTCAATTCGTTCCTCTCACGTGTCGTATGTAGCCTGTGTTGCTAAATCTGAACAGGTAGTAAGATCCTTATATGCGGTGGTCACTGTAAAAATGTGGCCATTAACCGATTATTCATCTTCAGTGGGTCTCTTTGTAGCATTATGGCAATTTACAAGCAACGCACGCCAAATGCACTGTTCTGATGCCACGTGAGTACTAATTATTTCTCTAAATCAGCATTTAGTTCTTTCTTTAGAAAGGCGGGGGGCGTTTGTTAATGGCTCCGAGTCGTAGCAGACCATCCCATTGCAGAACAGAGAACAGAAAGGCTCTTCCATTCACTTCTATAGAACCGTTTCCATCACTATGTTCTGCTTTCCGTCTGCACGACGCCCTCTTCGCGGCCGTCCTCTCGACGCGGCTATATCTTTCTTTGACCCTTTGATCTCTTTATTTCTTTATTTGCCACTTTACAAATGAAGGACTAATACGACCATCGATAGCGGTTGCGGCGAAATGGCGCCAGCTCGGCACCGCCAATTTTCCTTTCGGTTATTTTTTCCTCCTAGTTGTTTACCGCCGTTCTTTTTTTAACTTGCATACATTTCCCACAACTAATACCTGACGAGAACTGACAGGGGCTCACCATATCGAATGGCTGGCCAACAGTCAACCATATGTCAGCAAACGAAGGATTATACCTTATCACAAAAGGCAGTCTGGTTGGCGACTTATTTCTTTATTCCACCAAAAATGCCCTGTTGAAGCCGCCAAGAGTCAGCAGGGCAACGATGTCCATGTTTTAGTGGAGGGAATGAGAAAAGAATAGAACACATCCCGTCAAATCTCCCCGGCAAAGAGAGAGCTGAAAACTAAAATGTTCTCCACTTGAAAAGTTACAACTGAAAAATAAATTTCCCGGGGGGCAACAAACAACTGCTCAACAAAATATATTTTTCGAACGGCCAACGTACGTTTGGTAATTTTAGTACATAAACGCATCGAAACCAATCAATAAATTTAAAAGCCCTTAACAAACATGCTTCTAGCTCTTGCAAAAATCCAATAAGTAAGTTTTAATTAGATTCCTAGTTCTATGGAAGTCATGGTGAAATAAATCCGAAAAAACTTATACATAATAGTTGTTTTAGAAATAAAACAAAAACGTAAATACTAAAAAATAATTGTAATTGACACCTACATTTAAAACACTATCATATAGGAAGCTTTTCAACAATGAAAGAAATTAGAAATTTCAACCAGAAGTGTTTTTATAAAAAAGGTCCGAGACTTTTTGATCACTATGTAAAAACATAACAGCCAATAAAGTTTATTATTATTTAAAAGGTTTTTAGTCCGAATGCCAATTACTTCATCGAAAAATTTATTTCGAAACGTGTCGGTACATTAAAGGTCTTCTATACGATGCAGCTATATGTTGCTATCTTTGGAACGGCAACATCTCGTAAAATCACATATAAAATTTTTCTGAACACCTAGTACCACAACGTCTTTACCGAAATAGGAAAACCAGGCTTGAAAAAATGATATAGATTTGAGGCTTGGTTCTCTACACAGATTGACATGTCTCAAGCTTCTTGACCGTAAAGCAGCATAACGATAAGCCAAAAAATGATTGGAGGGAACACTACTTGGTTCATATGGAAAGATAAATCAAGAGACGGCATCATCAGCACACCGAAATTTTTATATGAATCTACTATTGGTATTGGAAGCCCATTCCAAGTGCACTTCACTATCCTTCGTGATAACACAGTAGCACGTTTAGACACGGAGAGCCAAATTGCTGGCATCGCACGAAGCAAAACGGCCGTCAAAAGCTTCGTGTAGCCTCAAGGCATATGCGGTTCTTTGCACCTTGCTTTATTACAGCAGGTCTAAATAATTTAAACAATAACACGATGCATTATGCAGAATTGCTAATCGAATAGTTCTCCCTAGCACTGAAGCTGCGCGACGTAGAATATGAAGAAATACACTTAATCATTAATCAATTTGCTTTTATACCGAAAATTTCACTGACGTGATTCTTATAACTTACTCTATCAAACGCTGAAACATAATTTAAAACTCACAAAGGGGTACCAACATAATACCTACGGTTCAGATAAAGGAAGACATTTACGTTAACGTCTTCGTCATCTGCTTCTTTGACTTGTTTTATGAAATGCACCATTTAATTTAGCACGGACTTACAACTCTCTTTTTATTTATACTAACAGTCTCGTTTCGTACTAAATGTCAACATACTGCGGAACCAGTCTGACCCAAACATAAAAAAATAGTCACTGTACTATTATTCTCTGATTGTACATATCTCTTCGACTACATGTATCATATTTGAATTGTATATGTGTATTTGTCGATGACCCTTATTTCCAACTTGTATATATATATATATATATATATGTATCATTGTTTACTATCTCCATACAATAAACACTGATATATATATATATATATATATATATATATATGTATCATTGTTTACTATCTCCATACAATAAACACTGTACAACACTCGTTATCATATTAACATACTATAGACAATCATAATCGCAATTCTATGCAAAAAGCTCTCAATAACGACGACAAAAGCATTGACAATGATTTATAATCCATTAACTAGTTAGGCTCCTAGTTCAGAAAGAAATCTTTCCATTCTCGCCCTAAGTAGAGATTTTAGAGACTTCAATGCTAATCTGTGAAGCAGCACACGTTTCAGCATCACACATTTTTCTCCAAAGTGCCCATAAACTTTCACGTTCGCATGTCTCTCTTACATACATATTTTGCGACACATAATTTCCACATCATGTTAAGAAGTATAGCACATAAGCTGCTAAACAAAGAGCAGAGATCTTTGTCGTTAATATTCGCGTTTGATTGAATCCAGCTAGTGTGACAAGCAAGGAAAGTCATATCAATGCGTACTTCAAATGTAATAGTTAACAAATATAAGGTAAAATTTATAATTATAATGCACAATAAAAAATCAATTACTAAAGAAATTTTCATCTAAGTGTGGGCCATACATTTTAGAGGTAACACTACTACATAATATTAGCTGTACAGATAACTCTAGCAGGCTGTGACCGCAGTCAACTACGCTTTTCATACGCATTTATATTGCAATTATCACTCATGCTGGCTTATTTTAAGAGCATGACAGACAGTTTTTTTTTCTAACATAGTGTTTGTTTTTATCGGTTTACAGGTTGTCAAATAGTATAATTTTTTTAGTTTACGCGCATACTCGGGGTCGGTTCCCTTTATGACAGTTAACACCTACAACGACGCGACGCATGAAATACGCATTGATATTTGCCTCATGTTATTCGAGTATATCCTACCCCAATCAGAGTTTCTGGCCGGTATCGGCCTCTTAGAAGTTTCCTTTGATCTTCGAAAGTCAAATAAAGAGCCCGAACTAAACCAACCATACTACCAAATGTTTGTTTGTCTACTACAATTTTTTCAAGAAATGGTACCACTTTACGCGTCTAAACCTACTCATTCTACTTCTCATACATTTTTCATGTAAATTTGCTTATTTCTATTTCTTCTATTTCAAAAGAGTTATAAGGACAAAACGTCGTTAACGTATTGTCCGTTTGGCAACATTCTGTGCACAATGTCACCAATTAAATACAAAGCATGCATTCAAAAAAACCTAAATAACCCAGTTAACTGAACTACTAACATACATTCAAATTATAGCTCCTGCAATACTGTCTCCAGGATTCACGACGGCTCCAGCTGCTCCTCCAAGATTAATTTGAATTTTTTTTTGTTCAGCCTGTATTACAAGCCGGTTTAGTTCACCAGCGTCGTACCCGATCAACTGTTTAAGGTCAACCACAAATTTGTAAGCGAAGCGCTTTCCTTGTACCTGTAAGTGATTTGTTGACAAATAAAGGACTTTGTGATAATCAAATTACAGGCAACAGTGAGAGAATCTAGTCAAGAACAAATATACTTCACATACAACTTTTTATTAGAGAATTATTCAAGTGAAGAGAACAGATTCCAGTGGTTTTCAATTAGATTCCATCCACTCTTGAGTGCAGTACGTTAGAGATTTTTGTGTTTCAAACACGATCCTAATAAAGCTTGATTACCTACAGCTGTGCAGATACCTAGGGAGTATCGAACAGGCATTGTATACATTCACTGTTGGACTCTAGCGCAGGTTTGAAAATGGCTAATTTATAAAGCGGTCGCCAACATAAGGTTTATTATTTGCGCAATGCCAACCTTAGTAATCATGTCGCCATCGTAATAATATCGCAATGCCCGACTGAGCTTCTCGTAGTTCATGGTTGGCTTGTTCTTACGCAACCCCCAAAGCTGAGCAACCATTTCAGGATTAATGAGCTTAAATTCACCGTCCTCTCCACTCCATACAATGTACTCGCGGGCGTCCTTATCCGTCAACAATTCTAAAAGAAACTGCCATAACTGCACCTGAACGATACCAAAGTCAAAAGGAAACCACAATGATAGGTCAAATCTGTTACAACCAACATAGTTGGTCCGATTACTTTGAAGCTCTTTTCGTGGCTTCCATGCCTCCCTTGTCTAAAATAAAAGTACATTTGTATTATGGCAGAATGATTAGGGGGACGTAATCATCCTGCCCGACTTTCACCGCGAGCCAAGAAATATAATTAGTGAAACGTACGTGAACACCTTAGCATTGTGAAATTATAGCCGATTAAGTTCAAGTGTAAAAAAATTATACAAGATTTCTACTCCAGAGCCCCGTGAGTTATTTAGGAAGAGAAAAATAAGTGAGGTGTAAGTCAGGACTTACAAAAGATCTTACAGGTTTTTTTTTTAAATACACGGGGGTTAAGTGTGTTGAATATACCTGTCCGTTACTGCCTCCACGATTGTTTATGAGCTCAAGTGATTGTCGACTGGAAGGCATTAAAGGCACAGAACCTCCTCCTGCCCTCCGAGTAGCTGTAAAATGAATTAATAAAGACAAACGCAAGGTGCTTCTTTATCAAATGTAACGACAAAGGCCATAGAATGGGCTCATGCGTTTTACCCTTACTAATAAAAACCTTTTTATTTTGATCTGCTGATATTGAAATATAGTTGAATAGGGTTCCTTTTACTATTCTATATTATAACTGGAAGTTAATTACTAACAATCATGTTTTAGAGGATCACTTTATTTATAAACAGCGTCAATTATATTATGATGCTTTATTATATCTCCATCAGACGGGCTGTGTATTATTATAATGTCTACTGTTGTGCAGAAAACAACTGTGGAACTATTTGTAATTTTTACAAATGTTTTTTTACCTCCGTTACTCACCGGAGGAAGCAGTCTGTTGAGAAGATGATTTACGGAATTCCCCGAGCTTTTTAGTATTGGGAACAACGGAAGCCTCAGATGAAGAGTGTACAATTGCAACAATTTTACATTTTTTCATTAATTCTATGTGTGTCCACATTAGGTCCGAGGGATCATATGGAACCTACGGAAATACATGACAATAAACAACCCATTTAGATGGAATTAATCTAATATATATTCTATCCCTTATATAATAAGTAAGAATACGCAAAAATCTGAAACCTTCGAAATTAACTATCGACATAAACTTCAGTCTTCTCAATGGTAACTCCTCTACAGATTTTGGTTAGTATACCACAAGCGTCACCCACATTTACGAAAAACTTATTTATAAAATACTTATAAACTTGTAATAGTTATAAACTTCTAATACTTATAATAAAAGAAACGTTTTTTGCGCTATGGTACGAATTAGTCAAGACAGGCTTCTCCTCAGTATTTGCCCTCAACTTATCTTCGGTACTATACTGTTGTAATTGAGCAAGCACTGCAAAATTACTTCTAGATGGAATTTAACTTTAAACGAGTACAACGTACTATAATAAAATACCTTTTCAAGAAACTGGTCGTGAGTCATCTCATTAAGTTGTCGTCCTGAAATTCGCCACAGATGAGGATTGACCGACATCTCCGGCAGTCGAAAGTGTCTAGCTGCCCAACGGAACCAAGCTTCTGTATGTGCTGGCCTCCACATACGAGGGTTTGACGGAATACCCTCCCGTACCATGATCAACTTGAACTCCGGCGAGAGTATCCATTTGGTTACCTGGTAATAGAATAACATCCCACAGCAACTGTCAATTCACAGAACGTCACATTTAAAACCACATAAATAGTATAAATCGGCAACGATGTAGACGTACGTTCGATCACTCATGGGTTAGCATGTCTTTACGACTTTTAACATACATTCAATATTTCTTAAAGTTTCCATTCAAGTTTTTATATGCATCCATACCTGGGCTATGAAATTTACATAATTATGTCTAACTGTAGTGAATTAATCTCAGAATTTGTCTGAGTTCGTTTAAAAAATGGAACATGGAAATTACATCAAAGCTAGCCAGCGACAGAATTCGAATATTACGACGCTTCAAAAAAGTAGTTTTTTTCCTGGAGCGTTAAAAAGTTAAAAGGCGTTAAAAGGTTTCTCCGTATGTATTTATGTCACCTTTGTGATTTTTTAGTAAGCTATTGTTTGTTTCGTGCTTTAAAAACCGTAATTAAGCAGATAAAAACTGGTAATCCGCAATGTCGGGAACACCAAAATTTACCGTCTTCTGTTCTCAGCTAGCAAACGTACTTAATGTAATGTAATAAAAGCAATGTACTTAATGTAATAAAAGTTTAGCGAAGAGATAATGATACATCTATACATTATGTTTAGTCCACGAGAAAATGAAAATCTGGCCAATGCCAAAAAGACATACCATCATGAGATACTTACATGCTCTTCCTTGTTGCTAGCAGCACTACTGTGTGCACCCGTGTCGGTAGAGGATTGTTTGGTGAGAGCGCCCCCCCTATCAGATTTGTCGCCTCGTTGCCTCTGAGGTCTTTGTTGTTGCTGTTCGGATTCTTCTTCGTGTTCGTCAAGTGTGGCATCATCTGGCGGCTTGAGTACATCGACAATGTTGATCTTACGCACGCTCCGCTTATGGCTAATTTCAACGTTCACCTAAAAAATAGTCAAAACTAATGTTAAGTCAATTCGACCCTATATTGCCCTCCGTTAAAAATGAGCAATGTGACAAGTGAGCTATTACGACAACTTTTCTCCCCGAAGTCACGCAATATATACATTTGGTGTCTCCCTTAAGCATTATTCAGTATTTATATGACATTTTTCTTTTATTAATTTTCAATGATATGATTCACACGGTTATGTCAGCCAGCGCTAAGACAGGTTCGCATGTTTTCGTGAATTACGATGATACATTTGCTATTACTATGAAGATGGTGAAATACTAAGTGTATCTTCACTCTGACTCCCGCTATCTTCTCCACTAGTGTTTGTTTAGGTATTACAACAGTAGACGTCATTTGCTGAATCGATCACTATCGTTGAACGGCCCTTCGTGTACTGTAAGCGCTTTAAAGGAAATCGTTTACAAATTCTAAAAAAATATACAAGCGTCTTTTTGCGTAATAATCTTTTATTAATGTAAAAATAATCACCTGAACCATCCCCTCTCCTTGTACACATTGATCGACGAGATTTCTACTAGGATCTAACTGCTGGGTATCCTGTAGTGTAAAGATGTAGCTTCGAAGGTTCACTCCAAGACGTGTCTCCAATAGCTGCCGAAGGTGAGTTAAAGGTTGCGTAATATCCATATTTTGCGGAAGAATCGATGTTTCTGTCCCTTCTGTCAGTTCATTCAGGCCACTACCGCTTCCATCTTCACCGCTCTCATCCGCGACCGACCCAGAGCCAGGCGGTAATAACGCATCGGCAGGGATGGATACATCCGCTATTGGATAAAGCATATCGTCCATTGTTGTTTTGCTCCAGTTTACTTCTAGAGCCTTGACTTCTCCAAGCCACCTGACAAATTCAAAATGAAAAATCAATCAAACATCGCAACTAACTTTATTTTAGAATCTGTGATATCTTACAAAAATAATTAATTTTAATGAAAGCAATTCCAAGTTGACGCGAGTATTCTATTTCTTAAAACTACTGCTAAGCTGAAATTATCCATGATCCGTTCTAGTTTGGCTTTAACAAATCGTGAAATGCGCGCAGATAGCGTCCGGCCATTCTGGTTTAAAGCGAATCTGATGCATGAAAAAAATCCCGATCTACGCCAATTTAAGGCGTTCCGCTACCTTTGAACGCTACTTCTTTAGTCAATATGCATACAAATATGGATATCTTTAATGCACGCCAATTTGTTGAATCCCTTTCGGTACGCTTGTTTAAAAAATTGACGTAGCACCACGGCGGTAATGCAGCACGGTAAGTGTTATATATATAACACGAAAAAGTTCAAAGAAGTAACACGACTCTCAGCACCAATCAGATCCAGATATATTTCAAGCACTAGCGCAAAATATGCTAGAAAACCATGACTATCATTAAAAGGAGAAAGTCGTTCAAGATCTTAATATTAATGCGCGGAAAAACAGCGAGATATCGTCTACATGCTTGCTCGACGCACTCGACAAGATAATAGAAATACTCTTAATTAAAACCAAACGACCAAACTGGAACATAAAACTGTGCTGTCGGAAAATTAGTTTGAAATGGGCATTTAACCCAAGTGGCTGTATAGAACGTTATTGAAAAATAGTGCTTTTTTAAGCAGTGCTTCTCTCGCAACTGTGGAATATAGTGTGTGACAGCGTACTATATACGGCTCTCCCCAAAGAAATAGAGGTGGTAGCATATACTGGCAGGCATAAGAAATGGCAGATGAATCGAAAAAAGACAGTCGGTAAGCTCCAAAAACGCATACCACTCTTGTGCGAGGCTAATCATTGAAAGCCACCTAATGCTGTCGGTCATTATCTGTCAAAATAAGTCCCAAGCATTCTAAAGTAGAACTTAATCCCGAAAGTTATGTGATAAGGAAATTTGGTGGATCACTGAAATCATGTCTGAACGTTTCTGGCATACAGCAACAGTTTAAAAAAAGCCTTGAATTTTTAAATTTTTATGGGTGCAGGACATACTCTCATCAATACAGACAATATCCATAAATACAGAAAATAGCAAAATGATTCTGCAGTTGGACACTTGTCTTATCAAAAAATAGCCCTTATATTAAGACCAATAATTCAAGGTTTTGTCCAACGTATCTTAATAATTGCAGTAGCCTTATTAGTATTGTCCGATTAATACTTTCATAATTATACCAGTTAAATTATGTAGGCCTACTACACATTCATTTTGAAGGACACTGTATGTCCGCACGAAAATGTAAGCTGAGAAAAAATAAATTTGAAAATAGGTAACAAGATCAATCTCGATGTTTACATTTTTGACAACTAGTCGTGACAGAAGTTATAGCTAGTTTCATCCGAACGATAGTCAAGAGTTAACACAAACATTTTATCTAGATGCTAGTTCATAGCATACAGCTTATTCAGCAGCAAATATAGTTTGTAAAAAGGGTTATATAAGGAAAATATAGTGTATATTATATAAAGAACTTAGCTTTAAATTTCCGTAAAACTTTCCTCAAATATATGCATTCTTATTACTACCGCTAAGCTTTAGCTAACACTCTATTTTGCGCTGCTATTTATTTTTACGAGTATAATCACCCGACATAACAACTCAGTGTTCAATTAGGAAAAAATGGAAAAGGGTTTGATGACACAATGATCATCATGCCCATTACTAACGAAGCGGTAAAACATCAAAGTCGATTTTACGAGCTTCAATAACTTTGCAATCGCTATATATACATATATATATATATATATATATA
>MNPL01001268.1:0-12582 GCA_002081605.1 Tropilaelaps mercedesae | reverse complement strand
ACTTTGTCTAGCATACACAATAGCTTGATTAAACCAATCTTACGAGTAGTAGGTTATGAGAATCGCTTTGAACGATTTTTAGGACGCGAGGTATTTTTTCCAAATCATCTTTTTACCACTTCCTTCTCTGTTACAACAGTTTTTAGATCACTGGGAAAATTTAATGAGCTTGGTTACAAGTGAGTTGTCGTATTGGCTAGGGTTCGTAGGAAAGCTTAAGGGCTTTCAGCTGATCTCACAAGTTTGCCGATTAGTAGTAGAAACTCTGCGCAGTGCCAATTGAAATGCTGTACTTTTGTTAGGCAGAAGACCAGTTCTGATGGCATTGGAAACGAGCATGGCAATGAGGACAATAACAAGAACAGTGTATGTAAGAGGAGAAGGTGTGGTAGCCCATCTTTGAGGCCCTTCGAGCACTGCCTCCTTCCTCTGGACCGTCCCTAGCACCGTGCTTTAGCGAGCGAAACGGTATAACAAAAGAATGTGATGCAATTAGCGCAATATTTATTAAGGCAATTAATTTGTTCATATTCCTTTTTTTGCAATTCCACTTGCAAGGCGAATGGCTTCGCTGTGTCGGAGTCAGCGTCGTGGGCTTGTCAGGTCCGTGGCGATTTAATTACAACACTGAAGTGTAACTGTGTAACAATTTTGTTTATCTACGCGTAAGGTTCAAGGAACCTACTTTTTCTGTCAAAAGAGTCAACATCAACTTGGAAAAATGTTCGTTAAAGATTTAGTTCGTGTGGAAGTCGTTCATTATAGCCAATAGTAATTTATTCAAATTCCCGAATGAATAGGAAATTCAGAAACGAAGGTAGTTTATATATGGTTGCACTTCACAGTCTTCATAGCTGAATGCTATAAGGGGGCAGTTCTTGGATGTTATGTTTGGCTGCTTGTGAACTCGTATATTTTCAACACGGAGTAATACTACATCGAATGGTTATGAATGCCAGTAATTGCTCTGTTTTTATCACACCGCAGGGTTGAACTAAGCATTCCGCCTTAGGAAATCGAAAATAGAACAATTGTATGTCCTCAGAACCTCATTTAAACCTGTAGGATTTTAAAATGTCTTTGCTCATTGTCGATACCACGCCACCCAGTAAAAGAGTGATCAACAGTCCTTTTCCCTCATAAATTACTTCGGCTTTTTTTCAATTAAGAAGATAGAAAAGTTTTGATAGTTTCATGCATTGATCGCATCTACTCTGAAAAGCAACTCCACTTTAGATGTAAAAGGAGTGATTGATAATTATTCTTGTTTTCGAAAAAAATAAATTTATGATATGATAACAATATGATGATATGATGAGAACAGTATGAAAAATTATTCCAATACGTATAGTCCTGGGATAGTTTTTATTTGCTTATATTCGAGTTAATAATATGCATACTACTGCATAAATTATTTCCACGAGACACAAGGTGGTCACGTTACAGTGTGACAATCAAACCGTATATAACATACCTTCTACACGTTCTTAACCTTACGCTCCAATGGTCAGACCGTGTATCATAAATCTGAGAACTTCACATATGAACAAGACTCTCTATTCGATTTCATGTTCCTCAAAGTAAAGAATCACTCCATCAAAAAGTTCTTGGTTAAAATATATTATAGGCAATTTGCGATAATTTGCAGGGCAGGTGCTAAAAATGATAAAATGACTATATGAAAATGATAAAATGACCATCGCACAATAATTGGCAAAGGAATGGATGTCAAGAAAAGCATGTTTGAGACAGGATTTTGATCTATTCAATGTTCTATTTACTGACCTGTATCTGAAGTGGGGGCCTTTGGGGTATGTAATTAAATGCAAGATGAGCTTGCTCCAGCGAAGAGCGGTGTATTGAAGAGGATTCGGTCGAGGGGAAGCACGGTACTAGAGGAGTGTAGTGATACAGGTGGAAAATGGGAAAATTAGGATGAGACGAGTCGGAGAATAAGAGGAAGGGTTAATGAATGTACTGTTGCGCATTGTTACGAAAGTTGATGCCACTGTCGCTAGCATTAAAGGTACGGAGGACGGTGTCTTGCAATGTATCAGCTGTATGCGCCGCAAATTACACTCCACGCTAGATCTATGCCACGGCTACCTCGAACTTTCTGCCGCTAATTCTTCATTATTGAGTTCCGTCAGCCACGACTGAGTGCTTCCCCATTTAAAATGGCATCACGAATCCAGCCGAATTTAGACTGGGCTCAAAAGAAGTTGATCAAGATACAAAACAAGTGGCTGGTAGACACGACATATGACTTTGGTTTATCCGTTATAAAACTAGCTGGACTCTGTACTCGAGGTGAAGAGATGTCAGGCGATCAGTTACCTCTTTTACGTCTGCCAAGCCATTAGCAGAATTTTTCGATAGTGTGACCTGCACAACGCGTTAGTAACACATGCCTAATAAGTTACATGCGCTGAAAATAGCATGAAATAATTAAATAAATGTGGTCAATCAATGGAATTTGGTGCTTCAACTGTATTTAGCTTTCAGCTAGAAATCTTCTAAATGAATTAAATTGTGTGTGAACGTCTAAATGTCTACAATTATGCGCAAAACTAAAATATAATTTAAAGTAGTCAACGCAATTGTTGCTCATGTGGAAGTCTTATTTACACGATAGGTCAGCATATTGAGTAAATTCATGCACTTCTTCAGCACCAATACACACTTGTCTCGACGTTTGAGGCGATGTTTACCGTCTGTCTCCCTAATGTAGTTAGACTCATGAAACAAATTCGGCATAATACAATGCGCAATCGTATATTTACCGCTAGCTTAACGGCCTACGGTGTGTCGTCTTAGGTTACTCTGTATCGTACAGTTTATGCGTGCCATAAAGACCACTCCGAGTGGTTTGGAAATAGTGCTGCGTAAACATATTCAGACCTAACCTTCAAAATTTGCAAACACACGCCAAGATCCTTTCGTAGCGGCGTGATGTTTTTCGTTACTTTCGCTCCTCAGGATCCTTGAATTTGGCAATAAAGATTAGCAAAGCTTAACACGTATTTGCCTGGATGTTAACATTTCTAGATCTTAACAAGAACGCTCCACAAAATAGAGAGGTATAGCTACTTGCGAGCTTGAGCTCACAGCACCTTGACACTCTTAGAGAAGTTGCGATCTTTGAAAATTCATAGTTACTGTTGATTTGCTTATACGTTATACATATAAGTAGCTTCCGGTCAGATGACGTTCACTTTTGCAGAAACGTTTACTTAAAAGATATTCTAAATCTTCGATTTAGACCGATTACTTCATCGTGCACGACTGTTCTACAACCGTTTAACTTCCCTTCTACACTGGGGATTGAGATATTTATTATATATATGATATTTAGAATTTGTATATTACATATTATTTGTTCCTCCTCACAAAAGTGCAAGGTCGAATGATGCAGCGAGTTGCAAAGTGAAAGTCAATCAAAATTGTTAAGGAAAATTCTCAATGAGAAAGTGCGAAAACTGGTTGTTAATTTATTCCGTATTAACCTTCCTGCACTGCCCAGAGGGGCAAAGCGCACCCCATGAGAAGATTGAAAACTTCGATTAGATCAAGGCCCAGATAGCACGTTTTAAGCAGTGTCAGAGTGTTATATCTCCTCTATGCTTCAATGTATCGGGACAGATCGTATTCATCATATTATCATTAATTGCGATTCTCAATCTTTGCGTAAAAATCTTCTGAGTAGTAAAAATGCTGACATATCTTGGAATGTATTGTGCTATTACACAAGCCTCCTTGAGAGTCAGATTATATCTGGAACAAGATGCTTCCCGACATGGAGGTTTAAATCCATGAATAAGTTCCACAAACGGAGATAACTAAGGATGATTATTCCCTTTACTAACACGCCTGCGGGTAAAAATATCTTATGGCTTTACGTGTGTCCTGTGATATTGCAATCTGCTAAATGAGATACTAAAAGGTACATAAAAATGTGGTTAGACAATTGCTTTAACAAGTATAAACAAATATTACAACATCTACCACTATATCATTTTCTATTACATAAATTTCATGTTGTACAGGGCATTAGTTAACTCCAGTTTTGAAGAAGCTGTGAAGAGCGCAGCGTAATTAGCTTGAATAATTAATCGGCTCACTTCCTCTTGGGTCACAGCAAACAGACAAATTGAAATTGAAAAGTTTTTCAGGTTTCGATGCCAAGAAATATATGACACTTTACTTTTTAAGCGCCAACGACAAGTTCAGTAGAATCTATTATGGTTCTGTTTCAGGTTATTGAATTCATTTAAAAATGGACCCTCAACTTGTTCGTAACATACTAATGAACGCACTGTTTTGATGGTTGTGTGGGTTTATAGGCAAGCACGCATATATGGCATCTTCGAAAAATGACCTAAATAAGTGAGCATGGTATTCTTCCTTTCAGCCTTGGGTCCATTGCCCGCAGCCAGTGTTTTGGGCACAGACATCCACCAACGTGCATCCAACGTGCCTCGAACGGAGGTCACGCGGTGCTGTTTATTCTATTTTCACCTGCGATTCCTTCCACTCAGACTCAGTCCCGCTGTTTCGTGTACGGGATCTAAGTACTTGAAGGCGATCTAGCAGTTAAGTCACGGTGTCAGCTTTCCTTACCAAAAGAGAGATCTGAGTAGAAAATGAGACACCCATGAAGATTTAAAACTCTTGTTGGGGGACCGCTGTTAGCTGTTAGGGCGATCTCAACGCTTTCGCTTACCCCTAAGCCTCCTCCTGCTTCAGATTAACACCGACGAAATCAGCTGTAATGTCAGCCCTATTGCCTCACCTATTAACCTCACTCTTTTCTCCATCACCCCCTCTTTGCTAAAGGACTGAAGGTAATGGGATAGGACAGCCAGATTCTTGACGTTGTAAGGGGGAGGGGCGGGAAAAAGAGCTTGTATACCGAGATCACGAGGTATTTAGAGTATGGCTGAAGTGGATGAACGGACATCAAAAAGGCGACGACGTTAAGGGTGGCGATTGGAGAGGTTTTTAACTATGTAGAAACAATAATCACACCGCCAATCGAAGCCTCAACATTAAAGTATTCAGGTTGAGAGAAGTTTTTGTTAAAAGAAAATCCTTCGACCAGCAATAATATCATGAAAAGGTTTAGGTAAAGTGTCAGCATTTCATTGCTATAAACACGAGCGTATAAACAGCAGTGCCAGAACAATATTACCACTCGAACGCATCGCCTTTAATTTCAAATATTCAGATACAGCGTAAATGCTGCGCTACGTTCCTTGTTTTTAATTAATTTTCTTGTACGACTTCCCTGTTGAAGAAATAAAGGCTATACTAGGCTCACACAACCCACTAAATAACACACCATGATTTTTATAAAAGCAGTAATAAAATTACCATTACGTAGTTTTGTTTTTTTAAATATCCAAAAATGACAATTTATTACGTCAAATATAGCCTAGAAATATCCCATTTAACGATACTTTGTAGGTGAAGCAACGCTTACAGGTAAAAACCAGCATTTTTAGAGTCAGAATTATACCGAAAAAAGTTACACGAATACACGAATCTGCAATGTACGAATATCCTTCACCTGCGCAATGTCCATCATAGTGTCCACCCTACGCAAGTGTTCTCCGAGTAGTTTGTTTCGTACTTCTCGCGTTGGCTGTTTGCCTTCCTTCTCAGCCTGGGTGGTCCCATTTGAGTGATGTTTATAAGATGCAATCTGTTGCTACCGTGTGACGCCAGCTTTCACATATGCAGCATTTGAGGCTTTCAAATCCCTTAAACAAAGCGTTTCTTTTTGCAGAATCCCAGGCAAAGCTTAGCAACATACTTAGAGAAACAGTATCGCCAGATGTCGCCGTAGATGCTCGATTTTTGACTGTCATAGTGGGCACCAGAACCCAACAATGCGCGCAAACCCGAATCTGTGTTAAAAAGTCTCTGCCTATTAAAACTAAACTCGGCACAGAGTAAATTAAGTGAATGAACGTTACTAGAAACTTCCACATTTAATTTTATGTTTCCAAATTGTTACGAAAAATTTTGATATTGCGATTTTTGATAGCTTTCATTCAGGTATAAGTATAGCGAGATCGCCGCTCTTTAATCGGATGTCATTTTAAGCCTTTTTGGTCGTTCCTCTAATATGGAAATATTTCTTGCATATTGGACCTTTACAAGGATGAAGTGTGTGAGCGGGACCTTGCGACGACATCCTTCGATGGCATGTTGCCAGGTTTTTTCGGTCAATTTTGTCACCGAACCCTTCTAGTACGCAACTTCTGTCTATGATTACGAATCTATCAATTCATTAGTTATTTGAAATTCATTAGTTCGTAATTCATACGTTAAATAACGCATCTTTGAGAGACTATAATAAGCCTTAGCTGTCGTGTTTCTCACTATTATTTTGCTGAATATTTCCGCCTGGGTCGGCCTCCTGCTAGCTAGTATTAAGTGTATTAAGTTTTATTAACCATCTTGGCTCCTCTGACTACCGAGTTTCTTGTATCATCGCATATTCAAACACCAGCCTAATTTTCAAATGAGCGAAGAGAACGCAAATTCACGCATAAATGCGTTTTCTCAGTGTGAACAAGTGAGAACGAAAGTAACAATAAGCCTCGCGAGGGAAAGAAGGAAGCAAAGGAGGCGGCAAAGCAGCTATGCATGTAAGCAATGAAAGCCAAAGAGCAGCCAGATACTGAGCTATATGTTCACGACTTAAAGACAAACGTGTTTGTATTTTAATTTTGCATTTCTCAAGCCCAGTTTCATCATGCCTCCCAAGGAGAATATTTTAGGATTCGTTGTTTCTCAAAAAGACATGGGGTATTGGCGGGTGGGTGCTTAGAGGATGGCCGGGGGTTTAGGAAAATCGGGAACTGAGCGCTGATGAGCTTGTTGACTTTTTAGCTCTTCCCGTTAACGGAGTCGCGCATTGTAGTCGTGTAAAAAAGTGCGCCCCCTGAGCCACGTCAGTACCGACTGCTCGTCCTTCTGCACGATCCCTCGGATTCTCTAACGATATAAATCGCGCGCCCCTCCCATCGACTGCGCAAGCACACATTATATGTTATTACTCCATATAGCACCGCACTTCCCACAAACTATCGTTGTTCGGCGTATTGCAAGATGAGCAAGGATGAAATGAGCCTTTAGTCTTTTTCTTGCACACATACGATAACTGGCTAATTAATACAGTGCGCAAGTTGCTTGATCATTTCTGGCTACGTACGTACATGCGATAAACAACTCCAAAAATCTCACACTGTCAAGTGCAGAGCATAAGAAATTATTTCTTATAAGACATATTTCATATAATACTTTTTTTCTCTCAGAGGTTAAGAGCAAATTTTCATAGACACCAGGCCTAACATCTAGGTAGTTTCATACAATACTAAAAGTGCAAAACGCTGGTACTGGGTACTAGCGTTTTGCGTACCGTTATGCGTAACATTTGCGTGCCATTACGAAGTAATAATGTTACACCGATAAGGTGGACCTTAAAGAAGGCCATTACACCGTGAATACGGTGACCCTTTGAACGTCGATAAAGATGTTTAGCACATGGCGATATGCTGTGTCGCGACTGACCTGCTGGTACTAATTAAGGGGCTACATCAGCTTCGTGGCTTGTTGAGCACTTCACTTCGGTTACTTATGAAGTCAGCTTGGCTTCTACAGTCACCGACTTCCTTACTAATGTCCCCGGACTGTTTAAGGTCAACCCAATCCTGCACCCTGAATTGTGGGGCAAAGCGGTTACTGTTTAGTGGTTAAACTAGACGTGGAGGTCTGAACGCGGATATGGAGACGAGTCCAGTCGAGGAAGCAAAGCAAGAAAATGGTGAATCAGGAGAAGAACCCCTTACCTTGACAAGTGCTTATCATTACAACGAGGCTCCCTAAATGGTTAAGGGGCCTACAGCTAGCAAGCAGAGTGTGACGACAAGCATTTTAGTGGTTTCGGGGGTTCGGACATGAAGAACTGCGAGAGAAACTGGAAGATGTTGGATAATACACTTACGGATGATATGCTTACGATTTATCAATCTTCCAATATTACATACTTTAATAGGAATATAAATAGTCGTTTGAATATTCTTTTACATTGTCAGGCATACGGTGAGCGCATTCTATTGGTCCAGTCCACAGTGAACTGTCATTAAGGTAGTTTGTATTGCGCTGTGAACTTCTTCTCTATGTTTGTTGTCACCCTACCACAGGAGTTCTAATTATGAATCTTCTCCTTAAAAGCTCGCACAGTAAGGCGGACACGCCATTTGGGTGCTCTGAGAGTGCGTTTGAGGAAGTTTTTTCAAATACCTGTCTACCTGAGCGGTAGAAAAAACGTTATTGGCTTTTTTACTGCGAACGTTGAATATTATTTACAGCATCCAGTACACAAAACGTATTGGAGCTGTTTTGATAATCAGGACTAGGAGCGTTGCATGACTGTATCTGTTAAATATTAACAACGTACAGTTGAACACATACGTCGATATTCCATGAACGGAAAAGGCCTACTGTGTCCGAAAATAGTAATAATGGCACGGGTAATAAGACATTGGGTACTATTATTTATAAAGCAATGAGGTAAAAGGTTGGGCATGACTGTGTATTAATGTTTAATATTTGGGTTGAAGACTTTACCTATTCTAAAATCAATATCCAAGAACGTGCATTTATCATTCGACTTAAGTCTTGCTTAGATTAATAATATGACTTATGTAACGAGAGAAAGCTAGTTACCGAGTATGTTGATGCTGCGTCATTGTAGAAATATCTATCTGAGATATGGTGATCATTTCTACTAAAAGCACCTAATAAGAATCATACCTCTTCGCATTTATATGAACACTATGCTTCGTCTTGTTCAACTAAATTGTACAATCTGTAGGTGACCGGTTCGTCAGTTTCTTCGTCGATTTTAGGCAGTTGCTACGTTCACCCTTGAGTTAGTGTTCGTTAGTGTTTGTTTGACAGGACTGTATTGCCATGTTGTCCAGCCAGTTATCACTGATGTCTGAGGAGTCTGATGATGACCGTGCATCTACATGTGTTGCATTACCAATGGCTACCGATAGCGAAGGGAGGGTCCATTACGATTTCAAAGGCGCTCGTAGATAGCCTCCGGGTGTGCCCTCGGAGTTTTGCTGTTCCAGCCCATTAGGTTCAGCGGGCCTAGTCCTACTGTGGCATAGCTTGTCGTGTTCGCTTCTCACAGCTCTTCCTAAGTCGCAACTATATCAGAACTGATGTTAACTAGCTTTGGCCTTTTTTCTTCAACGAGACGCTCACTCCATCTTCTTTTCCACTTCGACTACTTTTAGCTCCATTTAATTTTTCGCTAACTAGTCCGTACCTAAAAATTCGATCATTCCTCGATCTCTGCGTCGAACGCAAGGTGCAGGCAAGTGTGTCTATCAGACTGAACTCCTTTAAGCGTAGACTCTACATTGCGCTTTGAAAGGAAAATTTGTGATGGTAACACCTCTTAAAGCGCTAATATTATCAAATATTCATACTGTAATATTATATAATTGTAGCTTGCATTTGATTATGTGTAAATGTGGTATACAATTTGAAACCAAGCGGTTGGCCCTTTGTAATAAATACACAATCTTCCTGTTTGTTAATTCTGGATGTCTGTTTGTTTACCTCCATGCTACAACCAACGCAAGATTGCCGAATTCTATTAGGATGAACGGTCAGTGGGGCAAGGATGACCATGAAAAAAGGTGTTTTGATAGAATGCATTGCGCAAGTTATAAACATACTGTAGAAGTTCCTAAAAAACTTGGCGGCGGAATGTTTCCATGCAAGCGGTGTATCATACAGGTAGGCGACACTCCTATGGCTGCAATATTTTTTGCAACATCTTCTGAATGAGGAAAATCTTTTAGAAAGCAATAATTCAGAGAACTTATGTAATATACGAAATTTGAGTGCCTATGAAACAGAGTAGTACATATGGCTGAAATTCCTTGTTAGTCTGGCCGTAATGTTTACGAACGAAATACCATGGGCCCAATTTGGAGATGTCCCTTTCTTCTCTCCCTACAGATATTTACATTTATGAAGAATTACTTAAATTAGTTTCTTTTGCCCTTTGCTGCAGTTATGCGCGTTCCTGATGACTCGCGATCTGCACGATGGAACCTCGAAATGGAAAGCTAAACCACGGAGTAAAGCAGCAGGCAGTGCAGCAATTCTAATTGGTGTTCGTGTAGTTTGTTGAGTGACCACGGCTTCGTGTGTGGGCGTTTGTTGTTATCTGATTAGTGGCCAGTCACGGGTGGAGGGTGTCTAACCCAAAACGAAAACCGGGGTGAGTATGGGACTGCGTGAAAGCGACGTTGTGCTGTGTTCCCCTCAGACTTAACAACATCACCTCCACCTTTTCGTATTTCCCAACAACAGCGATCACCAACAACGTTATTTGCAACAAAACACGCACACTCACCCATATATACAGACATATGCGAAAAGACATGGGGGATTCTAGTGCTGGGCAACATATAAAGGGCTGATAGCCTAAGGCAAAGACGAAAGAAGGCCAACCTTATCCCGACAGCTGAGGCCATCCCCAGAGCCCCTCATAACACTGTCGCCTTAACGCACCCCCGGGTAAAAGCTCATAGTCTTGCATACTGAGACGCCACACTGGGTATATATGGTCTTGGATGGGTCTACTGCTACAACTAAGGCCCCCTCTGAATCCGCTAGCCACAGCAGTAACAGCAACGACAGTCGTACCAGTTCTAGCAGTGGCAGTGTCCACTGTTGTATGGGATTAAGCATGCAAGCTGGTAAACACGTAGCCGACTACAATTGCTTTCCTGATACTCCTTGGTATCGCGGCCGCTGTGACAACTCATTTTACACATTGCACTTTCCGTTTCTTCACATATTCGTTTACTCATAACGTGGTCGACGATGGGAATTTGCAGCAGAGATCACAGTGATTTTCTGCAATTCCGGTAGTAACACGACTAAAAATCGTTATAATTATGTGACATAAACACCAGGCAAATTCCATCAAAGCGCGCTTATTTCAAACGCCCGAATAGCTCACAATACCATTGTCATAATGCTTGTTTACATGTATTTATGATAGTGATGACGCACATTTAGAACATTGTGTTGGCTTCATTTAGCTTCAGCTCGCATTCTGCGAAAATAATTCATTGTCTAAATCAAATTTTCTTCGAATGACTCCAGCAATCGATGACCTTCTACATTTTTTAAGACTATGCGTTTTTGCTATTAATATAGAGTAGTGTACCCTATCAGTAATGAAATTATAAGCGCAGAATTTTTCTCAAGAGTTGGGTATTCGTTTTAGCAAAAATATTGATATCAACTATCCAGAGATACTAAAACTTCACCGATCTTTAGTGGTAAGAGTGGCGCATGACGGGCTTGATAATGTTTAGGGTGTCGGATGGCACCTAATCGATCCCAATACGCCTCCTGTGCCTCTCCTTTTTCTTTTGTTTGCGAACCCTTTTGTTTTGCGATTGACTCGGTAAAAAGCACTTTATCCCGCCGACTACACTTAGTGACCCAGCCGAACTATTGGGTGCTATCGTACATATGCGCTGAGTACTAAAGGAAAACTTTTCTTTTTTATTTGGACAGATTAACAATCAATATAGTCAGAAATATTTATCTCGCCGCCAGATAAAGAAAAAATCGAATCAAAATCATATAATGTCGGTGACTCTAATTCTAATTTGTCTGAAGCCAGATATCGATTCAGATATATAATTAAGAACTCAAACCACAGGGCAGAAAGCCGGAATCAATCTGATAATCAAAACAAAAGGACATTATCGTATTGACGAGCGGATTTGTTGCATGTGAGACCTAATACCACTAGCGGCGATGTATACTCTATTAAATCAAATTTGAGTCAGTTTTCAACCATGCAGAAATGTCAAGAAGTTCGATATTAATCGCTGTGTGAAAGAAGCAGCAAAACGGTGCATGTTAGTGAAGCGCCCAGTTGGAGCCGGAGCTGATAGTGATCAATATAAGGCACCCTTGCCAAATTCTGTTCCATCCACAACACCCTTGCAACCTATCTATGGATATCCCAAGGGGATGGGTCGCAAACACTAAGCAATGTGAACAGTAACAGCAGATGTTCCGTAGCGTTACTGCTGTAGAACCAACAAATTATTGTCGATTGTAACTACAATCCATCCCGCTCTTGGCAGAGCTTCTATCAATGATAGAGAAAGAGAAACAGAGGAAGAGAAAGAAAGGTAAAACGGAAAGAAAGCAGGGGGAAAGCGGCACGTATTGATCAGAGGTAGTTAGCCACCGGTAAGGTGAGAAAAAGGAGTTAAGCAATATTTTTTATTGTTTAGGATATACATCATTGGAACTATTTTAGTGGAACATGAAATATTTTTTTGAAACGTCTTTGCATTCACATGATTTCGCAAGGTCGCAAGTCTGTAAGCTTCTAATTACCATAATTACACAATGCCTTGTTATGTGCAACTATTTAGAAGTAAATTATCACCCTCAACTTATTGCATCTATAGTGAGTCGCATCCAATATATATATATATATATATATAT
>MNPL01001267.1:0-11160 GCA_002081605.1 Tropilaelaps mercedesae | reverse complement strand
TATATATATATATATATATATATATATATATAAGTCTAGCATTACTCTAAAATGCTTTCAATGCGTCTGTAGAAACAAAAGTATGATGGACCTATTATGATTCTAAGCGTTTTGTTATATTGTATATGCAATTGACTAGTCCGTGGGCACTCAAGTCTGTAATAACACACATAGACGGCAACTAATTCGCAGATTAATTTTAATGGAGAACCTCGTAGAGATAAGCGTTGATTACACCGATCTCGACACTGTGTATGAACGCCGTTGCTTGTGCACTCTTGTGACATAAGCACATTAGTAAATTACCTGCATTTGTGTAAAGCTGCAGTCGTTGAGGTATCCTCCTATCGCCGTCTTTACGCTTCAAAGTAGCTAACTGCAGGATGGTCTATATTGCGGCAGAGCTAGAAGTCGCCTCTTTGCCAGTTGTTATGCCGGTTGCTTGTTGTGCATAGTTTGTTAGCATCCGCGCTACATCATTATCATCACGAGCATCAACATGATAGTATAGTCGGGTCTCCTTGGTGTTCTTCCTGAGCCGCCGCCTGAAGATGTGACTTCTCCACACTCCCGGAAAGCGAGAGAAAACACGCAGGCACGCTATATCAGCTATAACATGGGAAGATGCGCAGAGGGGAAGCAATCCGCGGAGATATACGAACGCACACGCATACAACGTTGATACCATCACAATTTGGGCATCGATCAGATAACGTCTGGGTGAGCGAGCGTGCAAGATGTCGAGAGCGCGATAAGTACCGTCACTAGCTAGTCGAAATGGCTCGTTTGTAATAGAGAGAGGACGAACGACGACGAACAGGCAACAGGCTCGATAGCAGATAATGCTCATTAGTCAAGACGACGAACTAATGGAGGAACTGAGAGGCGGCGGTGCTTGAATTCTCAGTAGAAGCTTTTTTCTAGATCATTCGATTGTTCTATACACATTTTTTTCGCTTGCCAGCTGGAAGTGAACTAAATTACTCGACATCTCGAAGTCGATTTGCAGATGATTGGCGAACCTAAATACACCAACTAGGTTGAAAGATACTCGCTGCCGCAGCGTAAGGGAACGCGCCGCTATTGTTATTGGTGTATGTAATTCGAAGCGTGATTTATCAAGCAAAAAACGCATATGCGGGTGTACATATGACACTAGACATCTTCTCAAGTTGATCTTTTGCGATGCAGAGGCGTATTTGATATATACGCTGTTTACATAGGTAGAAGGCGTTGAGCTATTTGGGTACTTCAAACTGTTAGAATGCCCGCTCACTTAACTTCCTACCTAACTTTTTGTAGTTGCTTACTTATCATCCAATATTCCCCGGTCAACATCCCTTGTTATTTTTGACAACATCATGACGACCGCAGAAAAATATCTTAGCCACCAAGAGCTTGCATTATTGTTGAGGACAATTAATTATCATCTCTAATCATATCTGACAGTGGAAGAGTTTTCTGGGATAAGGATCATGTCAGTCTGAAACTGTAGAGTTTACGGCGAAGGGGGCGAGTAATACCTTCCAGAACCGACCAATGTTTTTGATTAAACTGAAACATGTAGCTGCCAATCATTTTAGCCCTTTTCAGTTGTGCTAGACGCCTATTTTTATAAACAAATTCGTATGGATTAAAGAAAAACTAGGACCGTATGGCAACAAACACTTTGTATAGGTAATGAAACATGAATCATATACTCCCAGAATGTAATTAAAGTATTATATATATTGTTAAAGTTGAGCTCAATATCAATAGTTCTGGTACGCATATGGCTGTAGGTAGCAAAAGAGCAAATACAAAAGACGTTATTTAGTGGTCACTTTGTTTCCAATTTGCGTTTTAGAAGGTCGTCTGTTACTGAGCAACACAAATTATGCCTGCTCTTCGCCATATACGCGAATGACAGTTCGAAGCTTACCAAAAACCCTTCCTTGCCGATTGCTTTGTCCCATCTGTTACGTTTTCAGGTGTGGTGCATTGTTATCTGGCCGCTAAAAATACAGGGTACCTCACTGTGAGAGCCTGCTTGCTTGGTACAATGGTAGATGTCATAGTTGCCATGAACAACTAATCACGAATATTTGTCGTTAATATTGCCGACTAAGGTAGAACATGATACATAGATCACTGTAAAAGGTCCTAGGGATTCTTGGCCTTCTTGATTCCGTTGTGTCGCCTTTTTGAATCACGTTTAAAAACGAAACCTCGTTCGCAGCGGATGTGCGTCAAGGCTTTTTTCAAAGTTGTCGCAGAAACAATGAGCTGTTTTGTGTAGCAGCAACCAGTTACCTCTTCCTGTGAACAAACAGATTCGCGCTTTGTCTTTTCAAAAAAAGAACCTGTTTGAGTCGAAAGCTTCCCGAAATCACCAGGTATAAAGCCACAATACAAACGGGGAAATGGATTAAATTAAAGGTTTACATAAAATAATCATGCAACAAGTCTTCTTGAGCAACAATCTAAGGCAGCTTGTTTTCTGATTTTAAAGTAAGATTTTACTTCCATAAATTCGTCAGAAAATGCACAAACTGTTCTGATGGTGGCTGAAAATGCGGACAAGCTAATTAACTTTAACAAAACGCTATCGCGGAACAGAGTAACTACCTAACTCTAATTTCCCGATTTCACTTTAGAAATACACGACTTGCATATACGCAAGGCGGTTCGATCTTTTATTTTTCTTCTATGCCGTACAGTTGTACGTATGGGAAAATTACAACCGTGGATAAACCTCCTACACATACACGCGCAGATTGCTACAACTACAACGTTTTCGATTCGATCTCCTATTTCAGTCAGCTTTGTACAAAACGCTGTATTTGTTCAAATGCATAATCGTGCCCTAGCCTTATTTTGCGACTTGCGTACCACGTTAAATGCATGTTGGATCATTCTGAATCCACGTGCAATTTCCATGCAAAAAGGTTCTCCTGAAGGCTTTTATCATTTACAACGGAGCTTGCACGCTTCTGCTAAGTTTGAGTATGAATTTGTGTGAAGAAGCGAAGAATGCTTTTTCAATACAATACTTCAAAACACACAAAAAGCAGAATACTTCAACGAATTAACAGAATGTTATTAAGGCTCGGGGAAGACACAAGTCCGTAGAGTATGTATACTCATAGGTGATCGATAGAGCCCCACATGTGTAGTCAATCCCATAAAGAACACTGTTGCCACATTGTCGCTCGCATGCTCGATGGTGCGAGGGGTTCTGTAGCAGATTTTTAATAAGAGATCAGAGTTCTAGTTTTAAGCGGGATGCCCGACTAAGCCCGGCCTGCCCTTTTGCATTAGTAGAATTTTTGACCGACCTTGTGGTAGGCTTGTGTAATGCAAGATGATAGTGACCACGTCACCTACTATAGTTAATTAAGTTCATTCCTTGCGATCGAATGAACGCTAGGATCGAGCTTTACACTGTCGACTTGATGGTCAACGTTCCTTGTTATTGTGATATCGTGATTGACAGATGCGCCGCCTGTCACGCCCACGGTAGCCGCGCGCACTCTTCTGAGTTTACGTGCAAGTCAACTCCTGGCATAAATACCCTTACAGCCTTTTAATATATTCAGTTCTATTATAGGCTGTTTCTCCCATATATCATAATATATCGCTGAAGCACACCCAGAGTGGCAACACTTGTAACTCTGTGCTCGCGCAACTCGTATCGCAGATGCGTGCTGTGCAGGAAGTATCAACATGAGAAGGCGAACGAGGTCATCATGCCACATGGTAGCTACTCTCAATACACCCCATGAGTCATCACTATTCGTTACTCTGCGCTACAGTATTCCCTGCTACGAGGTCCAGGTGCAGCCAAATACCGGTGAAAACCTGCCACTGGCGAACGTTGTAGCTTGTTGTCATACCCCACAGTGTGCGGAAGGGTTGAATACAAATATGGGATTACATAAAACGCGCCACTTGCAACAAATACTTTTTACATAACATTTTTCTTCGAGGGCTAAAGATTGCATAATTACAGTTCTTCTTAGAACAGCATCGTTTACCAAATGTTTTTACTTGCACTAAATTGACAAAATTTATAAGCTGTTTTCTTTCTGTCTAGGCTTGCTAATTACAGCATTCATCTTTTTTTAGGGCTGACTATCGACCAAAATTTAACGCCTACGATTATTACATTACTTCATAAGATGGATCCCATAAATGTAAATATGTAACGGGGAGAATCAAACCCGTGCATTTACGTGTTTTTCCTGTCGCAAAACGAATGCGAATGCACCAAGCCACTAAACTCAACACAGCATTCGTCTGCTGTGATTGAGGCAACCCGAACAAAAACTCCATGAAGACCAGCGGCAAGAAACGGACCAACAATGGACAAATTTCGAATACGAGTGAACTCTATTTAAATTAAAATATTTTCGGTGGGCCTTTTGACATTTTGTCGTTGCCTGTAACGCCCTTCATGGTTCAGTAATGTACTTAAGAGTGCGAATGTGTTTTTCGGAGCTCTAGGTTCTCTTACTGAAAAATGTAATCACTAACGGTTGGCAACGTTGATTGGTTGGCTGTTCTGGCCGGAAAATAAATTCCTAGACATAACAATAAAATCATTGTAATACTAATCCTGGCGGAAGTGTTCGTTCTGTTACCGCTATGAACCGCTATTAGGAGCAAAACCGAAACAACAATTGCGCTACAACACTTCCAAGGGCAGAGTATTGTCTATAGTGCTGGTGTTCAAGGCTGTTTGCGTTTATGCGCACTTATGTGCAGACATATGTGTAAGTGACCATTTGACTGCCCTAAGATCAACCAACCAACTCAGCCGCCAGATTACTGTGTATCAGGAAGCACAAAATTAGCTGTTATTGTTTGTGGCGGTCGTTCCTCCTTGCCTGTGTGTTGTTTGTTGTTTAAATGTTCCCATTGTTGTTTCATCGTGACCAGAAGAAAATGAAACCTGACGTTCTGTCTGATCTCTGACCGACCGCTCGGTCCGATCTCGGAATACAACGAAGAGTTGGGAAGAGGAAGAGAGAGAGAGACAGCGCTTCTTTCATAAAAGCTATGGACACGGGAAAGATGTTGTACTGCGAACTGCCTCTTCTTGAGTTCGTCTCATATGGATAGGTCCAACATGGATCGATCTTTGCACTCGATGAGACAGGCATGTGTCTTAGTAGGATGGAGAGAAACACAGCAGAAAATAGGAAGTTTCAGAGCTCTTCTCACACTTAAAAATCACGTCACACTTTGTGTGCTGGCCGCCCAGTTGGCGATCGTATGTCATGCCTTTGTCACGCACTTTAGGCACTCTGGTCTACCGAAAGTGCCCAATCTATTTGTACAAGCACTCTATTCTTGTCTAAGAAAGAAAACCCAGCGAACTAGCGAAAAAGTAGAATCATGTACCGCCTTTTAGAATCAAGACCCGCCCAAGTTTGGGTCCGCCTTCCAGAGTGGTACCGGTCTACATAAGTTCGAGTAGCTCAAGAGTTTCGACCATTTGCGAACGTTGTTCGATAGAGGGAGCACGGTTCATGTTTTCAACAGACAAAAAATAACAGAAGAAACTTAGAAAACAATCGAGGGTACCTAAATTAGCGGAGTAGACACGTGTGCTGGTGGAACTGTTTCGTGATGAATTTAAGCAGCTTGGAGTGTTTTTGATGCAAGTGTTGTGCAGGAAATTTGTCAGAGTGAACTTGCAGAGAAAACTCATTTTGTGATAAAAGCGCGCAACTGCTCTTGAGGTGTGACAGGGATCTGTACAAAATTGGTATTCTGCAAATGGTATGTGTAAAACTGGTTTCATGAGCGTTGAGTTAAGCGCCTATGTCTTTAAAATGTGTTTAGTTTAAGATATAAAATTACTTCTCATTTGATTCTATGGAACACAGTTACTTCGCATTCCATCTATCCATGCTTAACCATTTCGCTCCATTTAAATTCGGCTAGTCTAACTAAAAGGTAGCAGTTGCTCAAGCAGCAGTCCTCACCTAAGCAGGACTTTAACGATTTAAATAGAAACAATAAAGATTTTCGTCTCATTTAACCCTAATAGAATTGTTAGCATATGCGTTACCGTTATTAACAAGGATGACTGAGTTCCTTAGTAAAGCTATTATTTTTTTAACTTATTTAGATCTCAGAATATAAGATAACTGTATTGTAGCGTAGAATGTCTTTCTACTTAAATAGAACGAACACATTTGTGCGAATATAATTAGCGCAGCTATTTGCAAGCTGTCTATATATCTTCTGTTCATCCAAGGGCGTACACGTAAACACAAAGCCGTACAATACGTTGTGGGAGGTCCAGAGGCAGAACTGTCATTCGTACTAAATTGATCAACCCTTCTTAGAAAAGATGATTTGCTTTGGTAGTTAATTTGTTCAATAAAAATGCTGGCGCCCCAGCTGTAAACTTTTACGGGAAGACTGAAAGGACTGTCTGGCGAGATTATTTTAATGACTAATATTTTTTTACTGTTCAAATACACAGCACTTCTGGGAAAGCCATTTATTGATTTCATTTAAATTCATGTATATTCACTATATTTCGTATCGCTTAAATCGGGCTTCTTATGTAGGCTTCTTCTGCAGCCATGGAGCCAACAACACCGCGATTGCGCTCGCCCAAGTGTGCTCGATGTCGGAACCACGGAGTGGTTTCGTCACTCAAAGGCCATAAGAAATTATGCAGGTGGAGAGACTGCCCTTGTGCGAATTGTCTCCTAGTCGTCGAGAGACAAAGAGTTATGGCAGCTCAAGTAGCGCTAAGAAGGTGAGTGCAATATATTAAACATTTTATTTACCAAATAGGACCTAGCTATATGCACAGATCTTGTAACGATCGATTTTGTGTTATTTTTAAATACAGACAACAACAAGCTGCAGAAAATGCTGCACGTGCTATAAAGCGTTTGGCGGATGAATCTCCTGAAGACCTTGACAATTGCAGGATCCCTTCTACGACCCAACCAAGAACAGAGACACCCAGTCCAAGCCATACCAGTTCCACACCCCGACATAGTCCACTAGGTAAGGTGTAGTGTTTGGTAGCACCATTTGTATAAGACAACATAGGCCAAGAGTGTTAGTAAAGTCTGAGTCGGCCTGTTGTAACTACTTAAAACGCATATGATGTATGGAAACCACTCAATGCAATCAGAACAACCGGTTGGGATTCAGCATAGTGACTTATATTAACAAGAGACAAGCACGTTTATATTGTTGGGTTTTATCGAACAGTGTATGAGATCCAATTTAGAAATTATTCTAATATGTTCCTGAGAACCACAGCTCATTGACTATTCGACACTGTGATACGTTGTTGCCACAATGGCGTAATTTCAGACCTCTCAAGTCCAGCTGCCGTATCGGTGTCGACAGGCTTGACAGCTTTCCCGCTACTGTGCTCCATGTTACCTTCGCCTTGCAGCTCGCCTCACGGCTACTCGTTTCAGCAGCTTACCCAGGCACAGCAGGATCTTCCTATTCTTCCTGGAAATTTACTCCGGTCACCGCTTCTCACCCCAGAGCAACAGCTCAACCTAGTCCTCCTCACGCAGGCGGCTATGCGGCAACAACAGCAGAATCAACAAAGGTCTCAAGGCGATAAGGACGGCGGAAGCAGTTCGTTCTCTATTGAGTCACTGCTTACTCGAAGTTAGCAGTTAAATTAAGCTCTTAGACGCTCATAAAAAAGTATTAGTATGTCTAAGATGTTTGCAAAATTCCAAATGCGCTCAGAAGGTAATTATTCATTGCGATATGACCGCGTTCGAATTTTTCAAAATATGCCCGGTACAATATTGCCAGACGAAAGTAGAGTGTTCTAGCCGGTCGGTGTACATAGAGTGGCTTAAAAAAATATGTAAATATTGCAAATGCGATAAAAGAGTTAGAGTTTTGATGACTTTTGAAAGAACAGCGCTTTAAACGCGACATTTAGTCACGCGTTACGGCACAAAAGACTTGAAATGTCATGGCATTGGATAACGCACAGCCAACGCAGCCAGCCCCAAATATAAGTGCACATCACAAAAGGACCTGCACCAAGACGTCGTTTGCAACACTTCGTGATAAGTTGTGATAGAGTTAATTATCTAAGATAATTTAAAACCAAAACCGGCCTACCTGACTGTATATATAGTATCAGCATAAATATGCATGTATATTAAACTAGCAGTAATTTTATTACCTAATATGGGAACAATTTAATTTACAACTTTCATAAAGTACTAAACGTCACAACCCAAAGATCCCGCATCAGCTGACAGCATTCTAACTGAACCTGAACAGCGTTGCAGAACGCGTACTAGGAATCGAACAGCAAAGTCTAGTTGTCTGAGCTGGTCAAATGGAGCTTAAGTGAAGATATCGCTATTATTATGCTATAAAGCAGCAACTTGATTTAGCAGCAAGACATATGGCGTAAGAAGTTAACTTGATATTGCAGACATTAGGTTATCGCCAATATTATTCCTAAACAGTTTAAAGAAATGTATATAAGGGTCCAACTGAATAACGATACTGATATTTTTATAGTTCGCAGCTGAAATTTGCTGGAAAAGCATTGCGGGCACATGTGTTTCATAGCTAATAAATGGTTTTTAGTAAAGTGGACTGTGTACTATAGTATTATACGACTTTAGTACTCGGTTTAGTTTGTATCTTTATTGTTCAGGAATATGTGAGATATATCGGAAAACTAAGTACACCTTTGAACAAAGTAGACACATGAAAAGGATATCGATTTCTAATGGTAGGAAAGTAATTGTGCTCGTTACTATCATTTGAGTATACCTATTTATGACTAAGAGCGTGCTACAACCACACATAACGTCAGTTATAAAATTTTATTAATTTACCATGGTACCGATGTAGGCGCGTAAGGAGAAATATCGATAATTACGTATTACAAACATTTTATTAGATGCACCACAGAACAATGGTTCCAATTACTTAAAGAATGGCGGCCGGGTCGCCCATGTATGCGGTCATAAATTGACAACCAGACAATATATTTTTGTATTTGTATCATTATGAGAGAGGCCTGTTAAAAGTGAAACATCTTTAAGTGCTACAACAGCGACTCTTAGCCAGTAATGAACCGCGAAACAACGACGATATTAGGGGAAAAGGTATTAAACAGGCTCATTCTACGGAGAAGAAAGACAGAAGCGGCTAGTAAAATAGTGAATATAGATTATTGCTTTTGAAAATATCACGACACGATACCGTGATTCCAAAATAAAATATGCGTCATTTAGGGCAACATTTATGACGCGCCTATTATTCAAACACACTTGCTGGCTCCCGTGGATACAGTATCCTACCAAGTAGTATACTGAAGCTAATGAATTTATTATGCATAAAAAATGTGCTCCACGTTAAGAACACACTCGAATAGTGTATGAGTGATATTGATCATCAAAACCTTAATAAAACTTTAGGAATACCGGCACTTAGGGATGTCGTTATTCGTTCTCCTACGAATCGAGTTAACTAGATTGCCAAGCATGTTGGCCTGCACTCATTGATGACTCATAGCTGGGCCGGCGATTTCAAGTATAATTGGAACGCGTATGCGCATCACGATTGTACAAGTCTGAAGACGATCTTTGATGGAGGTCTCCGAATATCAAAAACTGGCAGGAAGCAACTGCAGTATGTTTAGGGAAAAATGAGACAAGACGAGATACTGAAGGATATATAGTACGTGACGGATATGACGTCGCTATTCTGTTTTCGGCTCGGACCGTTCGTATTAGCGCTTGACGAGCAAATTGAACAGTTGTACGTTCTCGCGTTGCACTTTTTGTGCTTATAAGAAACTTTTTCAATTTTCCTATGCCATCCTACTAACCGTAAACTAAGTTTGAACAAGTCCCGAGCGTTTTCGTGGTTTGAGAACGGGAATGCGTTCCAACGCTTATGGGTAGCCTCCATCAGCACAGATTTCCATCAATGGAATTAAAAAATCGAAAAAATCTTGTCTTTTTTATACTTCCGGAAACTGCTACTTTTGGTACACTAAAATAGTTGAAATAATAATCATAGTAGAGCAGAAAAAGAAGAAGCTGAGTAAACTCGTCGCTAATATATTTATACAGATCAATGGTATACGGCTAACTGGAAAAATTTACCTGTGGAAATGACAAATTATTCTACATTCATTAAAGATACGTCTAGGATTTTACACTTGAGATTCAAGGCATAACTTATATTAAATAATATAGCCACGAGAACCGTTGAGAACTCTAGTTGCTGTTGTTTTGGCATATTGTGTTTGGAAAGCAAGTTCCCGCCAACTCTGTGTATAAGACACACATTTTTATTTAAATAGTAAGTTTCGGCAATTACTGTATCCACCATGTATTCTTTCGCAGAAACGCGTGGCCTAACCATTAAAGCTATGCCAGCTCGGTTAGCCTTCTTAGATACATCTATTACCTAGGAAACTGACACTTACTAGTTTATATTGAACTCATTTAAGGGCTACGTATGCTTTGCTATGTTTTTAAATCTCTTTACCTTTCCATCCTATTTGTCTACGATTGGGAGGGAAGTTAAACAAAGAGCCGAATCAAAATTTTGGAAATGTATATTCTTGGCGGTGGGTGTGCAGGCTTAACCTTACCTCTTTCCGTATATTTCTCCCCTACTTTGTTTTTGAGTGGCATTTCCATTACACCATTCGTCCGGCCCTCACTTGGTGCTTCGGTGAGTGATTCCGTGGCTGGTATGCGTGCCACCTGGACGCGGTGTTTGTCCAAACGAATTACGTCCACGGTCGATGAAGCCGCACTCTTAGGACGGAATGTCTTTGTGTTCATTTTGTTAACTGCCAGCGGCCATGCATAGTTCAGAGTCTGCTTTGGCCACTGGCCTGAAAACGGCGGCGCAAATACTTGGCGGAGCTTTCTACTTCGCCCCTAGCTCCACCGCTTTGAAGTATATATATGGTCCAGCTACGATAGCGGGTATACCGTCATACGGTAGCGTAGAAACTCAGCTTTGAAGCATCTGCTTGGGACGTTATTCCAATCGAAAATGTCGTAGAGGAGCCAGGTTAGGAGTACGGCGTAGGTCATATACATATATATATATATATATATAAAGAACCTAGCCCTCTGTGCGACCCCATATATATATATATATATATATATATATATATAT
>MNPL01001265.1:0-20379 GCA_002081605.1 Tropilaelaps mercedesae | reverse complement strand
GTGTATATATATATATATATATATATATATATATTTATATAAATCATATTATTGAATTCACTTGTTAATACTGCATTTGCTTACTTTTAACATTTTAATAAGTTAATTTGCTAAGTACATTATTGTCACATTATCTAAAAGATTTTGACCTTTACTATGTATGTTTGCACATATTTGCCTAAATTTAGTTTGTTAAGATACTAAACAAGATTAAGTATGATTAATTTTATTGAAATATGCTATACTTTTCGGCTGTAGTGTATTTGTAGTGAAGCGCCGCTGGCGGAAAATTGACTTCCAATAAGATAGTAAAAAAAATTTCGTGGAAACAGTCAAGCAACATGGCTAGAAAAACTTTGCATGCAGTGTGAGTAATTTTTAGCTTGTATTTCAGTTTGATTATACAGCGAATTTTAGTGGAAGCCGCCTCAGAATCCTGTATGAAGACTTGACGGGCTAGTCGGGCTATCCACTAGGTTGTCGGATATTTTGTTTTGCACAGCAGAAGTATATAAGAATATTCGTCCGTATCAGCGCGTTTAAAATACAATATGTCACGAAGATAGCATAGAGACACGCGAAGTGTTAACTGTGGACATTTGTTGTTATTGGAGTCACGTTGGTGATACCGCTCTTTTTATTACAAGGTCAACCGCTTTTATTCAGCTTTCAAGATTCGAAGAAGTGAATTCACTTCTCTGCATGCGTATTTCAAAATCATACTTTTGCCGACAAAAATACGTTTAAACAAGATCTATCACTCGTTGGTGTTGAGCCCATACAATGAAGGCAAATCTTTAATGAATAGACCATTAGTTGTTCACATGACTATGCACTCCTCTGCCAACTCTTGAAAAAACGTACTTAATGTGTTCATTCAATTAGGGATTCAGTTGTTTCGATTACATACATGATGTGTAGAGGGTTGCTACGATTGTACTTTGCGCAACAACGCTGAAAGTCGTCTCAACCACATTGTGGCTTTAATCCACACTTTCGGCTCTCCGCAGTAGTTCGTGATAGGCCCCGCTCTTGTTAATTATATAACTAATTTTGAAACCTAAATACCAAAAAGCGCACGATGGAATTATCAAGCACAAGGTGCACATACTCAAGGTGTTTTGTTGCCTTGGCCGTTTGCGATCTCGCGCCTTTGACACTCCTCCCCATTTTTATCACGGACTTCAGTGGGATAGACTTGGCTGCTTTGCGATCTTGCTTTTATTTGATCGTTCTACGACCAAGTTATCTTAATCAACAACTCACATTGTTTATTTTTCTAGATTTTGATGCCCTTTCCGTGTCGCCTTCTTTTAAACGCTTTGAAACGCAAACAACGAAAATTTCTGGGCTGACTGAATCATAACTCATGTCATAATATTGCTAAGTAATACTTGATCTTCTGTGCGGCGCATCGCTTTTTTGTCTTTGAGGAAGTTTTAAGGAGAAATTTATCACGAGCACCGAGCATAAAAAGAAGCAGTAAAACAGTATTTGTCACGGTAGTGTGACACTCCCACTTACCAAAACCTTGAACATTCAAATCATGGGCTTGGGAAATAATTTCTAGCTGATCTAATATTACCTAAAACCGAGGCTTGTAAATGGGTCTATAACAGATTACAGGCACATAAGCCTTTCTTTTACATAAAGCCACAGACTGTCTGGAACTACTTACTGCCTTGCTTCTGTCAGTGCCGTCTACGAGCCTCTGAGTAGACCGGTTGGGGTTTCATAATCTCCCTCCCATCCCTGTTTCTCTTTTTCTGCAGTGTTGAATCTCCACTGACGCCTTTCCTGTTTTCTTCGTATAAGTTTGAATACTATTTTATACTGTTGAATTATCGTCTGCTTCCTTTCTCAATATTTTCCTTTACTCCCCCAAATTTATTTTCCTCTTTTTTACACTTCTAGTTGTACCCATAACTTTGGCTCCATAACTCCACATACCCACTACGTTGAAGAGTTCCCTATTTATCCTTGCTATCAAGACGTAAAACCTCGGGGTACGATTTTTTTCCGAAATTTCTAGCGTTTAGGATTACAGCAGTTCTGCTCAAGACCTTATTGAGAGTTTCAAGCAAAATCCCGTCTACCCTTCTCGGATCCCCGTCATCTAATATAGGTGGGGCTGTTCTCACCATAATCTTCCATTGTTCGCCCATGCTTACTGCTTTTTCGTCGTTTACCAGAACATCCTCGCGACTGGTGAATATGATTACTGTGCCGGCCCTATTGTTAAAATTTTTATCCCGATAGACGGTAATTGTTCCGTCAGCGTTTGTACTACCCCAGTGCCTGCTCCCGAGCCAGGCACTAATATCGTCTTTGAGGGACGCGGTGTCTCAATGGAAAATATGACCGGTTTAAGATTCGCAGCTACTACGTTCGGTCATCTTTCCGGTAACAACTCCAGTTGTCAAAACTATGGCAAAGCCGAGCTTCTGCTCATATTCTTCTAGCCTAGATTTCTGTTTTTTTCTAGGCCTATTTAAGTGTGAACCTTTATTTTTCTCTTTCTCTAGCCATCTGCTCCTTGTCCATTGTTAGTATTGCGTCCTCCGTCTCTTCATCTACGCTTTTTCTGTCTGGCTTCGCGTTGGCTTTCTCGAAATCAAAATCGTTTACCTTATCTTGTGTCATCTCTAATCTCTTTTTGTTTCTTATCAACCCCCTCTTTAGCTGCCCTAGCTGATCCTTAATAAGAGAATATGCCTCTTTCATCCTCATATGAATATTGTAAAGTATAGCATGGCCTTTATGGTTATTGATTATTTGTATCAACGTGCCCAGCGCTTCTTGCTTTCCCGCCTCGTCAGTACTCCTGAGAGCCTTTTTGGTTCTTTTATCTACTTTCTCTTTCGTGGAATCCTGTCTGTCTTATTTTCCTGCTATCTTCATTGCTTCTGATTAGTTTCGTTTTCTCCGTAGCAGTAGTAAAGGCCACGTGAATACGCCCGTCGTAAGTATTTCTCCCTGTTTTCCTATAATAAGAGACCTTCCTGCCGCCGCAGTCCCCTCTTTTGACACGCCTACCTGCTTTTGGGTCTCCTCTCTTGCAATTTTAATTTGCGTGCTCTGTCCACTCCTCCCATCCAATTCATCCTTGTTCCATTCTTCTCCATCTTCTCCGTCCTTTTCATTTTCTGCTATTCTTGCGCCTTAGCGATCCCACAGTTAGGGCACGGCAGCGTATTTCGAAGTTTAAAAAACCTCCTCTTTCTTCATTCTCTCCTGCGTATTCACCTGGATCTAGCCAAGTGGAGGCAAGTATGCGGAGAAATACTACCTATCCGCTAAGTTGTAGATAGAGATGGTACCCGGCGGCGGTCAGCTCGCAAGTGTATTACCCCATGCCTTGCCAGGTTTTATACGTTCTAAGGTAGTGAGGACCTCCTCTGCAATGACCTCTAATATGAGTTGGACGTTCTTTTCCTACGAAAAATAGACTTATCTCGTGAAGTCTGCGTTGGTAAGGAACAATCTGGGAGTGATATCTCTCTTTAGCTGCACTGATGTTCTTTGTGGAGAGTGCCTTGATTTTCCCTTACTCTATCGTAGAGTCTCGCCCACACATTTGCTCAGTTAATAGCTTTTACGTGCATTTTTTTATTTTGAGCGATTTTTTTTAAAAGTCGCGCTAGCCTTCCTATAGGTCAGCAAAGTCTGTAGCGGATGGTCACTTGTTGTTTCCTGCAACCTGAATGATGTGATGCATATTCACGCCCTCAAGTATTCCGCAGGCAGAGCCGTAATAACCCTAGTCCACCAGTATTTTGGCTGTATTGGTCTGGTCCTCGAATGTACGGTGGCCGGTATTGCAGTCTGCATTCCATGGTGAGTATGCATTGCAGCTGTGTAACATTTTTAGGTTGAATAGGTTTATCTAATGCCCCCTGCATTCTCCCCTTTAACGTAACCACGCTGCCGAGCTTCAGGGTCTACCGTAGCAGACGTGGACCCACCCGATCCCCTTTATTTGAGCCTATATAAAACCCTCTCCCGCTCTATTTGGTCATATATTGTTTGCTTGCTTATTTAAATTACGTTTATAGACCGGTAACTCTTGTGACAGTCCGCACAATTAGAATGAGGTCCAGAGCCCGAGTGTCCTCGTTATTGTCTCTTCGCCCAGGCCACGTATCACCAGTTTCTACACATTGACGCTTGACATTGTTATGATGAGCAGATCTTTTTTGTCAAGTACTCCTGCATTTCCTGAAAACGTCCCTGTGTTTTTTTTTTTATTAGAAGATGCATACCGTTCTTTTCAGGTAGACGGAGCTCATAAGTTCGTCACCGACAGATTTAATCCAGCTCTACGGGACAAAATCTGGAAAAGCTCGCGAACGCCGTTCTCCTCTCCCTCGAGCGAGGCACTGATCTTCTCCCACATTATAAAAATTCCGTAAGCAGCACTAGGCGTTATTATATCTTTAGGTCGGAAACTTGCACAGCTGTTGTAACTGATTATGCCACTAAGACTCTCACCTTGATGTGGTCCTTAAATGACTTTCCCGCACTCCATAATATATTGTCGTCCTTCGCGTCTAAACATCAAGGTTCTATTTATCTAAAGCCTAGTTTAGCTTTATATTTCTCAATGTTCAAGTGTCTGTACTAATTTTCGCAACGATATATGTACCATAAGCCTACTACAAGAGTACTGAAATTTAGGACTTGGACAACAAAAAGCACTTTTTAGCACATGGCGCTACACAGTACTAAGCGTTGTTTTTTATTGTCGCTATTTAATATTGAGTTAAACAATTTTAAGCGCTTACGCTTTATCTGCAGTTACTCTTTTGGGGAACGTTTACAGCGTAACCTAACGAAAGTGGACGAACAATAGTGAACGAGGAGAGAAGGAACTGAATATGCAACGACAAAACCACGTGGACAAAACCACGAAGCAGCACATCCTTATAGCTACATTTCTCTTAGTAAGTTTACCCACCCCACCCCGACGTATTCATCTCTCCTATAATCACATTTCCACGTATAAGCGACTATGCCTATCGCTCGCCCTGCCACTAAACCCGGGATAACCCACTATAACTCCATTCTTGTAAACTAAACCAATGTTGGCAAAGTTGCGTTATGTTGGCTTATTAGTGAGTGGGTTCGCGAGACAAAAGAAGAAGCGCAAACGTCGTTCCCGTTGCCACCTTTAGTCGACCTTTTTCAGTTTCTGCTCAGCTAATTTGAGCCGCGAAACTGGGTATGCAAACAGGCGGTGGTAGTGTGGACAGAGACTGGCGGTTTTTTGCACTCCTTTCACGTACTGGCTCGCTGACGCTCGCCTCGCAGAAACTGAACGCATCTAAACACCGACAGCTGCTACAATAGCGGCATAAATAGATATGTGAGCACTTCTCGTTGCTCTTTTTTGATCTGTAAGGTTGTCTCGTTACGCTAGCCAGGTGTCATCGGTACCAGATGGCACAATGACGACAATAACACTGTTTTTGTATTGCAAAAAATATTGTGCGTTTAGTAATATTCAAGAGGCAGAAATATGCTTTATCCAAGATAGACTTGTGCTCATGAATTACGTTACGTCTCATAGATGAGCACTTGTGGCAGCTACACGGGTTTTTTGTATCGAGTGGGCCATCGCTCTTTTGCTATTATATTTTTCATAATAGGTATAGCCATTTGTCTGTTAAAATATACACCGTTAATTTAGTCAACCAACTTTGATTTCGTTGCAAAGGATCATTAGTATCCTGAAGACTGTATTTATCTAGTTGTGCACACAGTTGCCCCTTGTTTGGCCGTAGAAAAATCTCGACTTAATACAGAGGAAGAATGTGTTAGAATAGAATATACATTGTTTGGTTCGAATAACAATTCAAAAACACAACTAGACTTTGACTACAAAAGACCTCATACGCATCGGCGGAAATTACTATAACATCATATTATTAATGTATCATCGAATCGTCTCGAACCCATGGAACAGTGTAACTAGGATATTAACTGTTTGCGCAGCTAGCGAAAATGTTTATATAAGAATCTTAAGTCTCTTTAATTTTGCAGACATAGCCTTATATTTGTAACACCAGTATAGAAAAATCGAACAGTTTCGTTAAAGCTTGACTTTTTGAAGCTGTCTAGCGACTCCTTAAAATTCTAAGTATGTCTAAAAAATAAATGATATAGAAGTCTTCATCTTTTTATGCTCAGAATAAACCTCGCATTATTTCGCACCCTAAGAAATGCCTGGAAACCGTTTACGGTTAGCGCTGGATCAAACGACTTTATAATATGTTAGCAATTGCTACATGTCCCTGCACAACCAAGAGAAAATGTCTAGTTTAATTTGATTATATTAAGGTACCTGACAGTGTTGCTGCAGAATGTATACACAGGCAGTGGTAAGCGACCCAATGAGAAGACATTACTCAACGCAGTTGCTCGGCTTATCCAGAAGAACGAAGATATGGCCTGCATTGGCCGCCCATCTCTCTCGTGTGTAGTTCATAGAGGACTGTTCCTCTGACTAATCTGTGATATATAACTGGTATATATTGGCCAGCCACAACTTTATACACGGACCCAACTAGGGTCGAACTCACCGCCTAAATCGTACCAGTTCTCCATACAGCTTCAACGCTTTGCTAGCAGAAAAAGTAGCTTCCGGACAACTATTTCCGGGATTACTCGAACCGCTTGGGATATTTCGTATACAAAAAGCGTGACGACGCTCTCGGGTAGCTGCAATGATGTGTGAGAGATTAAGAAGTGAAATAGAGGATCCTCAGAAATGATCAATATACAAAGAGTTGATTACGTTGAATAAAGAAGTTTGTGTGAGCAACGTGTTTTGATTTAAAAAAATAAATGCGGACGTTATTGTTAAATTCCTTCGCAAATTCTCTAATAAATTTAAGGTAAAGCTGGCATACATATTTTCAATACATCATAAATCTCATAGTTTTTGTTGAGAAAAAATGCAATTGATAGTTTTGCATTATTGTATGTTTACAATAACTAGTATATTCTAGGCTAAATTTGCTCACGGATATGTAAAACGTGTAATATCTGCATATATGACGACCTTCTGATTTAAAATTCGTTTGAAATAGATGCAGCGAAGCAATATAATGATGCAATAGAAAAAATTAGACGACTGAACGAATGGAACATGTGGGATAGGCTAAAAAGGCCGGATAAGCGATCGCTTCACCCTTTTAGAACTGCACTATCAAATACAATATCACCAATAATCTAATAGTATATTAAATAAAAGGAAAATGATAAGATACAATATTAGCTTATTTACGGCATCACAAGAGGCGCTTATTTTTACACGACGTTCAAAGACCCTATCACTCGAATAATTGCTACATAAAAAATAGCCTTTAAACTTCAAGGCTACAAAACAGTAGATGATTATGAAACATGCTTGACTTACGTACATTTCGTATTAAATATGTGATGCATATATATGCATGGATGTTTCTAATTTTTTCATAACCTTGTAAACTTTAGTTACGGCTGAACTAGTTCGTACATAACGGTTCGTAATATCAAATGTATATTTCGTATTTTTTATGCGCCCCCGTTATAAGCCAGGCGGGCATTCGACATCCTCGGGCGACTGCGACATCTAGGTACAAAGGTAGTAAGCTTTTTGTGGTAGGAAAAAAGGGGGAAGATATATAGCGGCTAAGAGAGGAGCAACCACGAAGTTATTAGGTCCTCTTTCCTTATATAAAACCGACGCTTGTTCTTCTACCGCGACAGGGAATTCGTACAACAGACAAGCTTTATTGCAGGTAGGAGTGTGGAGATAGAACTTGGTCAGCAGTTAAAAAAGAGGGTCTTCTGGAAGACCGTAACGCAGTAGTCTTCCAATTAAATGAATAAACAGGTATAAATACAACTATATCTTTCGGCCTATTTTTACCACAACGAAATCAGGAAGTTCAAGATTAAGGAAAGAGTCCAACATTCTGCGACCTCGTGATGTTTTTAAAAAAAGAGCGTCTCAGGGCGCAAGGCTGCCGGTGGAGCTCACGCCTTCGGGAAAAAGCGCGCTCCTTGGGAGGGACCGGGGTGACACGGACGAAATGAGTTAGGGAAGAACATTTATAGGGGAAAACCGGGGCTGCCGGTTTCTTCTCTGATAGCCAGGTCCTCTCAGGACTTCACTTAGGGAAAATAAGGAACAGCAGGGCCTACGGAACGGGGAGACTCTAGAGGTGCGGGTGATGGAGGAGGTATATGTGGATAACGAGGTAGACACGACACAAGCCATCACCACTGAGAATTCCGGTGAAGTTTTGACGGGGAAGACGAGGAATACTATCTTTAAACGATCTTTTTCTATTGGGAAGGAGTGTATAGAGAAGGATAAACTGGACGATACACAAAAAAGCTTTGAAAAGAAGAGCGGACTGTCGAAAAAACTAACGCGGGTAGTAAATAGGACGGGGGCCTGGTGTGCTCCTGGTGTCACCACGTGCAACATTTCAACCACAGGCTAAGAAGCTTAATAGGAAACTAAGGGTGGCATATAAAAAGGCCTCACGGAAAGGTTCGGAACTCTGTGAGGGCTGCATAAGTAGGGAGGGTAATTCAGAGCCTGTGCGGCGTGTCCCTTCGATTAGAGGGCTGACTGATAAGATGTCAACAGGAGGGATTGTCAAACTCTGCGCCAGGGGCACATACAAGACAGACGATAGCGTAGTGGCGCAGGGAGCGGAAGAACAGACGTTTTTTACAGCTAAGGTCTATGACGGGCTAATCCCAATAGGTGCAGACACGGTCAGAATTACTGCCAATCTGGTTGGAAGTGTACTGAAAAAGCGTCGCTGCGGGTCGGCGACCCGAGCTACTTAGTTCTCTTAAGGGAAATGTTCGTAGAGATGCGCAGATCGATCGAGCTTGGCAGGATAAGAACCCGAAAAGGAGGAAACCCTTTTAGGCTTTACACGAAGAACGGGTCCATAGAGGGACGAATTGATAAGGCGAAACACCAAGCGAGTAATACACAATACAACTGGTCTCGCAGTGGGGTAATTTTAAAGAATGGATCACGCCGATTGTTCGCTTCAGATACAATCACGTTGGACACGGGATGTTTGCACCGGAGACCGGCGCGTAAAGATATTTCCGCTATGGTAAGGCGGGATATTCCACTAGGAAGCGCAGGACAATAACTCCCTTGCTGCTTGGCGTGCGGTGCTGAGAGGCACAGAATATGATACCATAAACTACCCAAAGTACAGAAGCGCTGTCAAGACCGGCAAACGCCTCACTCCGGAACAAGTGTACACCGAGTCAGCAGAAACGGCAGCCGCATCTGAATCAAAATCGCGGTCGGGGAGCACATAACCTGGTCAAGGCCGAGTGACTAGACAGACATATCTACATTTGTCTAAGGAGTCGGAGAGACGAGTCGTCGAAGAGCTCGCTACGACGGGAGACCGCTGGTATGACGACAAGCAGACGGACACGGTGGCTTGATGGCCTTTGGCGAATTCTGACCTGCGAATAACAGAAAATGGATCAAGCTTGCGTTACTCTCAGAACTAGAGGGGAAGTCACTTTTTACAGTTGCTATTTCTCACCTAATGGAACATAGGAGGAATTTGAAATAGCCTTCGGGGCACTGTTGAAAAGGATGCCTGGGGTATAAAGAAACGAACTGTTCCTGCTTACCGGTAACGTTTGACGGAGATAGTGCGGGGCTTTTCTCAACGTATTTTCTTAGAGCCATTAGGATAGGAGAGCCATGAGAGCTGGCGGAAGAAGATAAAGAGTTTGTTGAAGCTACCGCGGAGGAGTCCGCCAGCCGCACCACGCTGGCTTCGGATGAGGCATCCGGCCCAAACGACATACCGGCGGAGGCTGTTGAGTGGGTGGCCAGGTGGGAATGGGTAGAAATCTAGCTAAAGTGTTTAGTGAACTGCCTAGGGAAGAGGAGTTCACTAACGTACAAAAAAGGGCTAGGCTAGTCGTAATCCCTAAACGTGGGGGGCCATTATCCAAAGGTGTCGGGCTCATATGCCTCCTTCATGCACTCCGCAACCACTACAAGCACATTATAAACACGAGACTGACAGACGAAATCAACAGCAAAAAATTATCAATCACGTTTGGCATGCACAACCTGGAGGACAGCATGCTGTATCCTGCTGTTTAGTGAACGCCGTAACTATATGTAGAAACGGAAAATACTGCAATCATACTTCCCTTAAAAAAGCGTTTAAGCACAATGAATGACGTCTACCTTTTTTCTTAATCATGGCCTCCAGATCTCCGAGCAATACAGAAATTTACTGGAAACGAGGCTTTTTTGTACAACAGCACACAAAACATATAATCTCTGACAACGAGGCAATGAAAAGCCATGTTTATTAATATGCACGTTTGTTTGACACGTGGGTGCACAAATTCGATCCCCGCTGCTGCACATTTACATTTATGCGGTCCATCTTATTAAGCAAAGAACGCTACCGTGGACATAATAATGGCTGATTGTCAGCCCTAAAAATATTTTATAGACCCTTCAGATTAAGCGATCCTGAATGTGATCGAGTGCGGTCGCACGTTCATTTGAGTCGAATTCTGTCCGAAAATTTAGATTTTTTAGTGGATAGTGTTGTGTGATTGCCTTTTGGTGATTTTCCTGAGTTCTCAACAACAATCCAGATTGGCGGAACGTGCCCGAGAGGCAACTGCTCCTGGGAATCATCGAAAAGGGGGTGAGTTTATTTAGTTCGTTTTTAGGACACCAGAGGGGTGCTGACGAGAGGAGAAAGTAGACAGTTGCTTGACCAGTGCAGCGACACCGCTCGCATGCAGCTACGCCACCTGGGGGTTGAGATAATGAACTTATAGTAAAGTGGGATCAAAGAGAAAAAGGTAGAGTGTGCGGCTGGAAAGAAGAGATCGCCGACAGAACTTCTGGATCAAGTGGCATCATTTACCTAACGATACAGCCATCTCCCTGCCATAAAGGAACTTCCTTAAGGTGCGCTTTAATACACTCAGAGGTGACATATGAAGCCGAATTTGGGTCTGCAAACGGGAAACCCAATATTTGAACCAGATCATCAGATCTACAGGACAAAGCGATCATTTACGCGTGTGAGATGGTTCTCGAACCGCTTCTCTCGAACATCGTATATGATGATGCACTCAATGTGTTCCACGAAGACAGGTACCCTCATTGCATATGCAGATGACGTAACCCGCATGGTTAAGCCAAAGAAGGCAGCTCGAGATTAATGTGAATGAATAAAGCTTTAAATAAAGTCTAAGACTGAGTCCCTAAGGGCTGGAGGCGGCGCCCCATAAAACCCCATAAAATTGATAAATTAATAAAAATAAAAATAATAAAAAATACAAATAATAAAACCCCATAAATTCCCATAAAATCAAAAGCTCGTGAATTAGATAACGCCAAATCTAAAGTGTCCCTCAGGGATTATAAGAAGACTGTGCCGCGGTGGCTGATTCCATAACTACCTTTGCGGGTTTCGTCTGGTTTATCGAACTTTGGCATCTAAAAAAAGAGGTTAAAAGACTGGACTTGGCACAACCGACGATAACACGTGCGACGGCCTATACGACGATAGCCACGGAGGCGACTTTGCTAATTGGAAAAACCATACTTTGGGGCATTAAGGCACAGCAAAGGCGGATTGATTGACAGAAGCCTTTCATCGCAGCGCAAAATTACTGGAACATCATGATCAAAACCTGCAAAAAAAGTGGATAGAAGAAACACGAAGCGATTCAGGGGATCGAGTTGCTGACGCAGGTAATTCAAGCCTGGACATATAGGAAAGGCAGTAACATCTTGTTTGAGTTCGTACGAATAATTCCGGGACACGGACATTTCAGTACATATTTAGTAAAATAACATCAGTACAATGTAGATACTGTACTGAAAATGCAATAGACACACCAAGTTCCCCTTAAAGAATTGGTCAACAAAATGATAGACGACGTTATTGCCGGAGGAGATCAAATAAATAAAATGAATGTAATTATGTGGGAAAAATAACTAGAAAAAATTTCAGAGATGATTATTAATGTTTAAGTAAGTTCTCCGGCCAGTTGATCCCGTTGACCACTATTACACTCATTTGCAGAGGTGACGGTATCCCCAGTTCCTTCAGTGATATTGTGTATCTGCGGCGTGACTTTTAGTGTAGTAGGTCTGCCGTTAACGGGAGTCCTACACTGCTTGTCAAATACCCAGTCGTGCGGCCAAGTGTTCATGGTATGTTCCTCCGTCTCCAAAAAAGGTCCTTCAAGTTGTGAACGAAGCCCGAATTATGCATACTCAAAAACAGTAAATTTCGGAACAGAGATTATCATATTACTGATTACATCAACTTGAAATTGCACGACGGCCAGTTACACTCTTTCACTACGGGCTAAGATACCAGATCGTGCGGACAACTTTATATCGTCTGCATATCATTTATATGTTATACTCGACAGAAAACGTTTCTGATATTTATTATTATTATTACTCGAAATAGCAATGGGTCAAATGACAAACCCTAGGAAACTCCCGAGGAGCAGGAGCCAGCAGAACTGAAGGATAGAGAAATATATCAATACAGAAATCAACGGGAAACTGTGCCTTCTACGTAGGACCTCTAAAGTCTTTTCTAAGAAAAGTGAATAAATTGACCTGGGAGATGACAAATACCGAAACATGAAACTCCTCAAATTTTATTTGTTTACGTCGTCCGCAACGATGAATCATTCTAAGTCTCAACGTAGTTTCTCTTAGATTTAAGAGCAGATTGGAACTCGATTACTGATCACTCTTTTGATTAAGACTATCAATATGCATCTAAAGCTTGAGACATTTGTACATTTTTTACGTTTAGGCAATACCTTAATAAAGAAATTAATATACCCGAGTTAACGATTGTACAGCGTGTGGATGTCATCAGAGTTCATGAAGAAATTCGTTCATGAGTGATAAATACCTTCGAATGCCTCATGGTTAGCCTTCGAAGGTCAAAACTTTCATTCATGCCGGGGAGAGACCAATGGTGGGAGAGTCTGCCGTTAAAACCAATTGAAGAAATAAGGCCTAACCGCTATAACGCATGGATACACCACTTGATTATTTATTTAGTTGTTATTCAAACAGGCGCAAAAAATATGGGCTTAGCAGGCATCATCATAGATCAATGGACACGTCAACTGCACTGGCCTAAACGCCATCCTATATTTTACTTGTACAACATTTGATAGTTTTAACTAGATTGAGGGATTCGGTGCCACGGCCTCCACGATCTCTGCAAAATATATTTTATTGATTACTCAGCGATAACTCCCTGTCTTTCAGAATACCCAATAATTATATCTCTGAGATTAGCACAACGCTAATGTGACTCAGCAGTGTATATGTGGGTGACAGCACCGTCAGAGACAAGCTCTGACGGTGCTGTCGCCCTATGTCCGTTCTTAGTCTTGTCATTAAGCCGAGGAACACAGTTAAAGAAGTTACGCAGGTTGCCATTATTTGAGAGTTGGCATAGTTTAGACGGTTAATGTTAAGGTGAGCACGGTCATTTTTAATCCACCCAGCGGAGGAGTATTCGTCGGACTTTCCTGTTACATTATATTACTACCTTCCACGTAACTACCTTTTTCGGTCGCCAGTAGTAATAGTTATAAAACAAAATGCCAGCGTCGAGTTTCTCTTTCCGCAGAAGCGGCCGTTTCTTCAAACTGAGGCTGCAAATACCTCAGCGTTGTTGATGAGGCTTTGGCAGAGAGTACACCACTGTACTAGAACGCGCTACGATCAAAAGTGGCATATCTGGTGCCAAACCCATATGCTTTTTTACCTTGTTTAAACACCGTATTAGTTTCACGCCAGGACTATCACTGACAAGAACTTCTTTAAAAAAGCCGCACTACCTAATTATGTGACTGCCCACGCCGCGTAGGTTCAAATCACCAAACATACGACCAAACTTATCACCAGTGAATCCTGCTTTATCCGCTTGTTATTTGGTTGATGGTGGTAAGAGAGGTAGCACTGGTCCTCGCTGCTTTCGATGAGTATAGCTTGAGAGTCCACCGAACTACGAAGTGTACACCTGAAGGATCGATCTTCCGCTATAGTGCCGTTCTGGTAGCAGAGCCTCCGACCGCATGAATTGGAACAATTATCGATGTGACGGTTGTCACCTTAGTGTCATTTAATTCGCCATTTTGTTTTAGTGGGGGCGTCAGATATATGCGAAAAAAATGAGAATGGGTGGCACCGTTCTTATCTTCGCTACTAAAGCGCTACTAAGCATCATTGTTTATATGAATGTATACCGTTCGCAGTTTCTTCTAATTCAATGTTCTCACAGAACCAGTCTCTCTTTTTTCGAAAAAGCCAACGCTCATAACAGTAACTGAAATGATCAGTCTATGCACATGACCTAAATTATCATTCCCAACTCATATCCAACTCTTGATAACTAACGTGATGATCACCTGTTGACAATGTCGATAAAGCTTGATAATATTAGAAAAGCAAAACAAGCATGAATCTCAATTGGCTGACATTTGCGTAGCAGATTGTAGATGGAATGGATGATAATAGAATGAAAGTAAATGCATCTAATTTAAAGTTTAAATTAAAACTTACATACAGCTGTCACCTGATGTACTATAATTAGTTCCGGTATTTGCTTGTGGGTACCAAAACGTGTTGTTATATTCGAGCCTGTTTAGTAATTTTAGCATGAAACAAATGGACCATTTTTTGCTTCGAAAATTTTACAAAATTTTAAACTGTGATTTGTCAAGAACCGGTAGTGAAAGGTCGTAATTAGCAAAGCGACAGCGATCTATGAATGGCCCAAATACTGCTATTTTTAAGGGCTGTAAGAGTAAGAAAGCAGAGTAATATTCGCAATAAACACCATTCTTCAATCTAAGTCGAATTACGGTTGTTTGTAAGGAGAAAGAAAAAATTAGATTATACACTTAATGTTTTTCGATGCTTGCTGACTTATTAAGACTGGGCACTCGTGGTCACTACTAACGCAGTGGTGTGAGACCAGCAGGACCTTACAGACGCCTTGAATTGATTAGAGAAATAAAGAAGTTCTTTCTTTTTAGAAACCAAATTGATGTTGGTAACATAAAAAAATTATTTTGAGGCTAACCATTAGCTTACATTTAACGTGCAGCGTACCACTTTTTGCATTTGAAATGCTCTAATAAGCGCACGTTGATATTATTGCACACTTGGTAACAGGAAGCACTTGGCATTGAATGCTATGTAAGGATATTTACAGGATCATTAATGCCTCTCAATAAATATTCTTAAGTTTGCTTTACTATTGGAAAATCTCTTTATAAAATTGTAATGAGATAATTATCAATTCATCTGGTTGCTACGTCGTACCATACAATGTAAAATATAATATTAGGATGCACACAAACCCAATTTCTTAAAAAAATTTCTGTTTGCTGTTTCAAGAGTATAAAATTCGGTCAGTCGAGGAAGTCAAGTGTGCAATGGTCGGTAAGCCGAATTCGCCGCAAAAGGCTGCTCAGATGCGATCAACCTCACGCCAGCCATGGCAATTACCAGTGTAAAATCTAAGTCAATAGCGCCTCAATTCTAATACGGAGGTCGCAAATCACCTTAAAGACCTAGAATAATGACGGAAGATTCTTCGGTATACAAAGTTTTTAGCTACGAGGGTGCCACATTAAATAGCTGCAGCGTTTTTTGCGGTTGTGCATATGATTTACTGATCGCTGTAAGTAGAAAGTCAAGTGGCTTGTTTCTGGAACAGCGTTTGAGCATCCTGCCATTCTGATGACTGCTATATAGAGAAACATGGCTTAAACTTTAAGGTTAAAAACAGTAGGTGAAGTTTAAACATGTTTGCTTTATTATGTACATTTCGTGTTGTATATATGACATATGTAATCCTGTAACATATTATATTATCTTACTCTATTACTCATTCTAATTGTATAGAATATTTACACGAAGCAGTTACATCTCTAAACTTTTTTCTAGCCTTTTATACTATCTTAGTTACAAGGCGGCCATGTCTATTCGTACATTACCGTTCATAATATCTAACGTATATACAATTTATTTTATTTTATACTAATGTTCTACGTACCCCCGCTATGAGCCAGCTGGGCACTCAAGATAAATCTTTTCTTTTCTGCAACGGTACTTATATTTACAACAATGCATTGAGTCTTGTGATATAGGTTTATGGTTTAGAGGTCTAACATGAAATCAGGAATTATACGCAATATTGCCTCAAGTTCAATGAATATGTAATGTACATCAATCACTGCACATTTCTGAAAAAATCCTATTTTAACTATAGAAGTGGATAAAAAGTAAGGTACCAACTGTTCTTCGTTTCAATTTTCCAGCAGATTTATGAATAGCCGAATTGCACATTTGACAACTGTATACCACCATTTCCCACCATATTACATCATAAATTGAGAAAAAGCATTGCTTATGTTATTTCCTATGTCCAATTGACAATTTATTCCCTATTAATAATAACAATAATAATAATATTTTAATTTTTCAAATAGACTAAGGTTTTCTACTCTTTTCCCTTTTAGTAGAATAAATGTAGTGTATCGTCTCATTCTCTAAGCCGGAGGAGCGATACAAACACATTAATAATGCTAGCATAGCGCTTTTGTCCGGAATTCTTGATTCGACTGTAGATTCCAAACTGAACTAGAAGAGTAAAATGAACTTAAAATGCAATTAATCATTACAAAAGTTTGTATTAGTCATGAATGGGTCTATTTACCAGCACCGTTATCTTAATCGGCGAGTTCTCCTTCTTCAGTAATTAGTTTCGTTATGTAGAGGCATATGCACCAAATGAGATCGACTATTATACATGCAATATTAAAACTTAGTGTTCTAAACAAGTACGCATACCCTATTACACACGCCCATACACATAAACACAAATATTCATACAAACTCAATACGTCAACAAGCATTTTGACGCTCATCTCATTGTCGAATGCGAAATCAATTAGTAAACTTAGTAATAAAACAAAGACAACATATTTAAATTTAAAAACAGTCGTATAAATCCAAAGTTACTTGTTTGAATTTGTTTGATGGAACCATAGTAGCGTATGCATTGACTCTGGATTCAAATAACATAAATTTTTAAGCTTCTCAAAATCATTTATAATTTATAAAACGTTTTAATTCAGCAGAAATAGAGTAAACATACAGAAAAAGGGCCTCTTGGTTCCACACAGGGGATGACTACTAAGCTGGACTAGAAAACAGAAAATGTATTCATAAAATCAAAAAAGTGTAATTTCATCTAGATCGAAATGTACTTTCAAAAGGAAAAGAAGTGACATTTTAAAAGATGAGGATCGAAGACTAATATTGCTAAGCCGATTGCAAATATATCTAAATTGCCGTGATACTCCGAGACTGTTAACATAGTCTTTGTAAAGGACGGTAACAAATATCAATATTAGGTGAAACTGTAAATTTATTATATTCACAAAAAGATCTTTAGCAAATCTTCATACTCTACCAACAATGTTTGTTCTTCAAAGAGGTCTGTAAACATCACTTAAAATTAGTCCAAATTATTTTATTTAATAAAATATTAGGTGTAATTTTTAGATAAATTGCAGCAGATTTGCTTTATCTGCAATCGAAAAGTAGGCTTTTGAAAAGTAACTACAGGAACACTGAGTCTGAAGCGCGCTCACTGCAAAGGCTACACGATACTTGCAGTTAAATTATAGTAATAAACGAACAAACTATATTGTACACCTTTGCCTGATAATAAAAAAATATTACAATGGCAAATATATAGCTAACACTTTTGAATCCCTGGTAGAGTAGATATACCACATTGGGACTGATTTCCATTAAGTGAATGAAGTCTCAGCAATTTCGTTGGCCGTTAATAGCTTACTGTCTATTTAAATTAGACTGAACAAGTTGTGATACAATATGAAGATTATAAATGGTAAATCAACAGAAACACTCTGTCGATTATTCTGCGGTGACTTACCAAAAAATAGGCCAGAATTGTTTTGCCGGCATTCACTTGGTATTCCGGTGCACAACTATTAGTGCAATCAATGTTCATAAACAAGAAAAGCCAGTAATCGAGTTCGCCGAAACCTCGATTCAGCGACACTTTCGTCACTGTACGAATTCCTATACCCGCCTAACACTACCACTCAAAAGCACATATAAAAATACCACCTTTCGTTCGACTATGTTGCCTTTCCATGTCCTGTCTCTCCCCCGTCTTTCTCTCTCTCTCCATATATATAAATCGTGCATAAAATATGAGTGCATGATTTTGCTCACAGTCTCTGCTAATTCAATGCTTTCACAGAATCACCCACCTACTTCCTTCCCTAAAATAATCCGACGCTGGGAATAATTACAATAACGACGAACCTACACACGCACACAGCCTAAAGTACCATGCTCAATTCTTGGTGTCTGACGTAATGATCACCTGCCGATGTGCTTGATAATCATTTCAGTTAGAAATGCAAAACAATATATGTATTTAGGTATTGTGCATCTTAGCCAGCTAACACGTATACTGCAAACCAGCATTCATAATGAAGTGTAAATTAATGGATGTAGTTTGAAGGTTCTTACAACTGTCGCTTAATGTACTATTATTAGCTTCATTGTGTAAATTGCCGTATATGACCGTCTGTTTGATGTGTTAATAGTTTACACTAGCAAAGAAGCTGATTTGCTAGTAATGTAAAGTACATTTTAGCTTAATCGCGCTTTGGAAAAAATCATAATTAGGTATTAGCTTCACACTTAAACAATAAATGGGTGACTGAAACAAAGTTCAAATACAAAGAAGTGGAAAATGGCAAACCGATTCAAATCGAAGTAACCATGCAGTCGATCAATCGATATTATCCACCGATATATTGAAGAGACGAAATAATGACGGTAGCTATTGTTAGTCTAACAATTAATAATGCCGCATTGATACGGCAAGAGTCTCCTTAGAAGTATATATTTATTCCAATCCGTCGGTGGTCAATTCAGGCTTTCTTCTAGTTTTACTGTAAAACAATTTATAAATTTTAAGTTGGAATTCAATGCCATAAGAATGCATCATACGCAAAAGTATTTTTGCCATCATTAGTCTCATGATTAACTGCCATGGTAGTCTCAAACATGATAGCGTTAGTTATAAATACCATTTATGACATAAAGTGTCAACAGTGGGGTACGCTCACCAACAAGTCACTGTTAGTCGGACATGGTACATACCATTCAAACCAAACAAATCGTTGAATTAATGGCAATGGAATTACAACCTGGCAATGTTGCAGTCTGTCTGTAACGAGCATTTGTGAGTCGCAACCATCAAAACTAGAGACACAGTTTCAGATACACATTACTTATTCCTGAACGACCTTGATCAGCAGGAGCTCTCGATATTACGAGTATAAAACATCCGCCACATTGTAAAGTGCGGGAACAAGAATCTATTGAATTTTGAATGGAACATTTTCATATAGCAGGCCATTCGCATCCGAGAAATTGCAAAGAGGACGAACTATTTTCCTACTGGTTTAGAGGCGACTATTTTACATCTTTACAGATGTTGGCTTAGAAGTCCTTCAGCGCCGATCGAGTTGCACCAGCAGCGTACTGGAGATACAATTCATTAACGCCGTGCGCTGCTCGATCTCTGTTCTTTTTTGTTTTTGTTGAACATTTTGGGTAACTCAGTCAATCGTTGTCTCTATGATTACCAGACCCCTTTTCCTCATGTAGAAAATAGGTTCACTCGATACTAAATTGCACTACCTTTGTCTCAGTCGTTTCAGGCCCACTCCACTTCTGGATCGTAGACTTCATCGCCGCTATAGCTGCCAGTTACACCGGTGCCCTGTTGGGAAGCAACAGACGATAACACGGATAATGAGGTCTCTCCGCCGCTTGCTGGATTCTGCTTCAGTGAAGCAGGATAAGCCACTTTTTTCGTGAGCATCTTTTCGGCGTCGTCAATCGAGTCTATATCCACCCGGACCCGTACGCCGGCGGGCCCCACAACTGATGGTTCGTAAGAGACACCCGATGGAACAACAGCGACAGTAGGGGCCCGTGAGTCTCTCCTGCAAGCAAAAAGCATGAACCAACATAAAGAAGACTTCTATAGCGCTATTTAAACCTGCATGCAATGAAAAGGATCACTAGAATAGGAAGGACCGCTCGTGTCAAGACAATTATCTAAGGCCCCGAAATATTTTCGTTAAGCCTGGAACAGTTTTTTAAATAACTTCAAACAAGATTCTATGCTCTTATATAAGTAATTTATATATATATATATATATATATATATATATATA
>MNPL01001264.1:0-11846 GCA_002081605.1 Tropilaelaps mercedesae | reverse complement strand
ATATATATATATATATATATATATATGAATTTCTATATACTTCTATATATATTTAATGTTATCTATGGTCATTGTTGAGCAAGAAGCAGCTCCGATTATTTATTCTATCATTTTTAATTGATAGTAGATAAGATATTCGCCCAATATTCCACCCAGATCAAAGATTCCTCTATCTGACAATGTGAGAAATTACTAATTTTGTTAGTGCCTAGACTAAAATTAATACAGCATTGTGATTCAGTAAATAATCGCAACTTAATTTGACATCCTTCGTGAGGCTGTTCCGATTCAACAAATACTGAACAAGGACCCCACGAAAATGAACTGATTACTAACTACTAATTTTTCTGGGTTGACTATCGGCCAACACTTACTACGGCTTTTACATTGCTTCCTAATTATAACTCAGGAGGTATTTTTCCAATGAACATTGCTTCATAGATGCACTGTATAAAATAGGCAATAGTACGAATCATAAAGGAGACACACAGATATCAACGTGGTGCAGTTAGTACGTTCCACCACAGAATCTGCAAAGCATAACTTCTGGCGGGGCGGTAAAAAGCGGAGGGTGCGTCACCCACTGTCCATGATGGAATTAGTGGACAAAATATCTCAGACAGATAAAATGTCTATCTTGCAAATGTCTCTCTGTCCATATTGTGGATGACATAGTTGGTGTTTTGTGGAATGCAGCTCCAATATCAAGCGTTTTATTTTAATACCCTACTGGCGAACTGCTCAGATATTTGGCAAAATTCTTTTATGCGTATAGACAATGAATGAGTCTAATAATATTGTTACTCAATGGAGAAATGAACCTACAGCATTTCTTGGGGTGTTTTTCCACCAAGCGTAATTATCCTATGTAATAGTAAACAATTGTTAGGTCACTTGCTAAATAAACAAAAATTTCCATTTTGTTATGCCTTATAGCAGTCGGCGATATGAGCAGATCTGGTTTCCGTGACATGTACTTCGAATTCGAATAAATGAGTATAGTATTCTTGTTTACAATAGCAATACTAAGAGGCCTACATGAACATACATGTTCTAGGAAAAATAAAGCAGATTACGATTATTTTACGCCAAATAAAATTATGGCTTAATTTACCTGCCAGCATAAATTCTTCTTTATTTCTTCGCAAGGGTTTATTATTCCGCCTAAGTCTGGTAATTCGTAGAATTTGTATTTATAACGAATACTTATCGGTTCCGATTAAGGTTTCTTCAGGTATTAGTTTTTTTATTTAGAATCTAGAAAAATAATTATCGTGTAGCTTAAAGTCTGCTGTATAGACAGGCCTCTCCCGGTTTTGGTGTCCTCTCAACGTTCTCAAATCTCAGATTGTCGCGAAGATTCAGCATTTCAGAACTTCCCTTACTGAAAGCTGTAGTATGAAGGAAAATAATTTGCAAATCGGTCAATGGCTACAGAAACCTCTGTTTCTTCCGCTTCCAGCAGCAGCACTTCGTACATTTCTTAATGTCTTCTTCACTGCATTTGGGGACAACTTTGCACTACGACAACGTTTTAAGAAGTTTAACGTTGTTCTTCTTTGCATAAAAAATAGAATAATCCCTCTCTAATCTATATTCGCATTGCAGCGCTACGAAAAGTAATGGCACGCCGCATTTAGAATATCTTCTTCATATGATCTTAGATTGTAAGGGATTATAAGGTATTCGTAAGCTATTTATTATTTGTATGTGTTGAGTCCGGAGAACTTCTAGATACTCTGTATGCTGTGGCCGCCAGAGACTGAGTCAATATTTCAGCGAAGGGCCAGATTAAAAGCAGGTCTATCAAATATTTGACAGTGGATATTTACGCGTAGACACGACGTGGCTCCACACGTCGGCTGCAAAACACACTGTCTCCCGTCAATGCTCTTTATACGATGAGTAAGGGTACTTTGGACCAGTCTATGAAGAATAGTGTTTGTAAATGAGACCCTGTTCTGTGCGGAGTAGGCTACCACACCCAGGGGTTAATATCTTTCTGTGCCTTAGCTGCCAGATTATTATTATTGGAAACTCTGCAATATCGAAACCACAAGGAAAATGTCCCGCCTGTATTTATGGTGATTTATGGTGAACTTGCATAGGCCTTAGTGCGGTTCCACTTGGCCAAGTCAATGTCAAGCTATCCATTCAGAGCGTATGGCCTTGGCTAGCAAGCATATAAGATGAGATTCGAACAGTAGTGGAATATTCCAATTTTGTTTCGCTGGGCGTCGACGTCCATCTCCTAAAAGGTATTGCTGTTTTATACTAAGCTAAGACACTCAACTAACATTTTTTACGTTTAGTATATTGGTTGCGTATAAAATCAGAATTATCCTGTAGTTCATTAAAGAGTTCGAACCCTTTCGCATATGCGTCTGACATTGGATTAATTTTCAATGTTGTACATGAAAGTGAACTTCATCTTAAGTGGTCTTAATTGTTAGTCCTGAATGTATAAACGTTCCTAAAACGAACTTACTAGAAAGTCTATACATATATATATTATCCTATCATGCCCGAGTATAATAATTTTCAGTGTTTTTGAAGGCTAATTCCTTCCCTAGTGCCTGTGAAAATCCATTAAAGTATCCACATATATATAATGTTGTCGATAGCAGCCACTTCGTGTCACCGTCGGAAGCATGAGAAATCTCATTGTATTGACCATTGTGGCGCTTGGTTCAACTGCGGAAATTCCGAAAGTGCCGGCGTGTACTGAAGGGGTCAACGCCGGCGTCGTGGATAATGATGTGTTTAGACAGTGCGATGGCATATTTCGCAACTGGCTTACCGCCAATTGGAGATTAAAAGCCGATCAAGTTAAAGCCGTCGCAGCAAAAAAAGTCGTAAGTAGTTACCGTAGTCTAGATCTTGATAATTTTTTACAGAGAGACATAGCTTAAAAAGGACATGTGATCATGTATTTACATGACCTATCTAATTAGAGTTTGTGTCTTAATTTGTACTGTTCTGAAATGGGAACATCAATATTTTTCATAAAATCTGCGGTAAATGTGCAATTTTCTCAGTGTAGTAAATCAGGTACTCACGGCACTTCGTTCATAAACCAGCCCTCTCACACTGAAAAAATTATTCAAGTACTTTATCTCATTCCATTCCGCAACGTCGACATTTCTTTGAATCACTAATGACATAATAATTTATTTATTTAACACGCGGCCTTATTCTCGCTTACTTAAAGCGTTTAGTAAACTTTAGTCCTAGGTTCAGTTATGTCAATCTACTCTCGCGACAAACACAAGACGAACCTAATGTTGTTTATTTACGGTACAGGAAAATGTGGACGGTTCACAGCTCCTAGTGCAAGTCTCACCGAACGTATGCATGGTTGCGCCAATCACCAACTCACCGCGGGGTCCGCCAATGCTAGGAAAAGTCTGCATGATAGAGGGGTCCTGTCCCATATCGGCACTTTATAAGAAATGTTAAGACTCATTAGATAGAAGAAATAAATTATTTAACGGCCATTATACATCAGATGGACAGCAGTTAACAAATAACTGTCATATTATCGTGTAATATACTAACGCAACCAATAAAATGTTAACATTTTTTGGTAATTTCATTGATCTAAAGTTTGCCAACACATTATAACTTATTGCCCTTAAAAGGAAATTATCATAGATCACGTCAGACCGTTAGTATCATGTTTTCTAGTAATTTGCTGCGTCTGTCTCTCTGTGATACAAGCAAGTTCCATACAAGAGGCAGGCGTAGTTTTATCAAAACTGCCGTTATTTTCGATGGAAAAAATTGGCTTTAGCCGTGCTGAACTCCGGTTGCTCTGAAGTCCGCGTTGCTCCGCTTGCACTAAACTGCGCTCTAGGGAAATCCTCTCGGAACTAAGAAGGACGTGGCTAAAACGGAAATACGACATATAGAGTTTAATGCGAAGACTGAAAGCTGACGAAAAGGAAAAAGAAAAAGAAACTGAGCTAATGTGGAGTTCTAATAGAGATTTTATTCAAAAATTCATAATAATAATACCAATAGTTAAATAAAATAGTATTTCTTAGTTATATAATAATATGATATTTCATGAACCATTCATGCTATAAGTATGTTATACTCAATTTTTAAAATAAATGCAAACAGCTTGAAATAACGGTTTACTTGGGACAGATGCGTATCAACATCACCATTAAATACGAAATCAGAATTCACTGAAAGTACAGCCCAATATTTTTTTAATTTGAATCTTTTCGCAAAAAAGCCAAAAACTGATTTTGAAGACAAAAATTGCCATTAATATAGAACAAATATTAATATATGCGGTGGTTTTAATTTGTATGTGACAACAAAGAAATAGATCAAAATGAATCTTTCAAGTAAAAATAATTTATACACGCATACATAGCTCTTTTAATTTAATTCATTAATTTCGTTCCCAAAAATAACATTTCAACAAGTCTCTATAAGTTTATTAAAAATTAATTATGTATAATATACTTTAGATAGTCGAGTTGATTTCTGAACAAGAACCACATCGTGAGAATCCGCACGGGAAATTTCATTAAAAGTCGTACACCTATTGGATTTCTATACAAAAGTAAAAACGCGTGGTTTTGAACGAAAAGTTTTGAGTTTACATCTTTATTGACTTTCAGTATTGGGAAACGTGAGGACAATGATGAGAAGGTAGCTGAAACAAAACGGTTTAATCTGGTGAACTTTGAAAAAGCTATAACCGACTCTGGCGACTGTTGGCTACCTGCTGAAATGACGGTCATAGAAAAACGGCATTGAAAGGTTGAACAGCCCAAACAGATATACATGCCTAACATTTTTATCTTATAACAACGTGGTCTATATCAGAAATGAGGGTTAAGTCTGTTCAATGTTAAACGGTAAAAGTGTTTAGCTGTGAATATTATTATAGCTAAGCATTTTAATTTAGGTTAACCGAGGTACAACTTTAGGCCAGAAATGGTAGCCAACAAATAAAAAATTTAATATACATTGATGTAGAACTGCTTCATTTCCAATTTAATCCTCCGTGTGGCAACACCGCGAACTTTCCATCTCAATTTTTTTAGGTGTGTCTGCTTTATAGGAGTATGCGTATACAATTTTTAGATGAATTGGATGTTAACAATGACAAAGACTAAGACGATATATAAGCTATGCTACTGGCATTGGCACTGCCCTCCGGTTCTGGTAACGTTTGCGCGGCGCAATACGAAAACCGTATTGTGGAGCATAGATTTATTTTTCTGTGGCTGTAAAATAAGGAATACATGAACATCTGTTTGAATTTTCCTAAATGGTGATGCGTGCTTAGCGCTAAATGGATTGTATCACTTGGAAAATAAATGGTTAAGTTGTTATTCGCGAATCGTACGTTTTTATTAACATTCTACGGTTAAAATGCGAAATTCTACGGTCGAAACAGCAGAATGCTAAGTAAAGGGAAATTGAAGGAGACTTCGGGCTTAATTTTGTTGGTAATATGAGTGGTACGGCAACGTCAAGAAAGTGCACGTCGTGGGACCAAGAGAGACAGTTAATGGCTATTATTGCGCAAAGGTTGCATCAACTTGTCTACAGTATCCAGATTAAATGAACTGGTCTGGGCTGCTTGTTTTGCTCGGGATGTGGTAAAAAATGATGATTCTCATTTATTGTTAACACTATATTTTTTCTTTTGTTGCTTTCGTTTACGTCTAGACTTCTAAATTCTGAGTTCTCGGCGTCTGACTCGACAACGACAGGGTTGTCATATCTCAGGAATACCAGACATCCGCCTATTCCTCACTTGGATGAGTGCAGGGGGATACATCAGCTTCGACTCTTGTTTGTTTTTGGTTTAGAAATATTTCTGTAGTTGCCTACTCTTTTCGCAGGGAATATTCTAGAAAAAGTGGCTCTTAGCTTTCGGCGGTTCTAGGCGACTTTAGCTAAAACGGTCGTAATGATGAGAAGGTTCTAGCAGTGCGAATTCGTTCGGTATTATGTAAAAGCAAGATGTTGTCCAACGATAGGGCATGGAGATATCCGACTCCGTCATTGTTACGGAGGAGAGATGCAGATCGGGGTAATATTCACCCTTGAGCGCACTTAGCGTCGCTAGTGACCTACCTGTATATACAATAAGCTACTTACCTTTATGCATATGTGGTGCTTTGCTGCGCACAATAAGAGAACAACCTCCGATAAAGTAGATTCTTCGTGACTCTTTTTCAAGCGAATTCGAGGATGCGGCTGGCAGATTTGTGAGGTGGTCTCGAGAAAGGATGACGGTTACAGACTTCACCTTAGATTCTATGTTTCGCATTAACTTGAACAAGTTTATACTTTACGTTTAGCAGAAGATGTTTATCATCCCTGTCGTATGATAGTTATTGTTGGCGTTTTGTTTCTGCCAGGGTTTACGTTTCTGTGCATATACTCTGTTGGATTTAACTTCTAGCATAATCGGCATATTTTAAGCGATTTCAATGTAACAAACAGATAAACAAAAGTTCGTTAGAAATTTTTGCTATTTGGAATAAAACAGGTGGAAGTACACGATAGAATTTTACTATTCTTACTCCAGACGAAACGATTGACCAATTCAAATATAACAAAGACCTATATGAGTTGATTTAAAAAGGTTATTTCATTTTTAAAAAAATAATAAAACCGCTACGGTCTACTGTTTCATTTTGTTGGTATCAAGCCGAAGGGTCAACAGGCTTGCTTAAAATTTTTAAAATATCTTAAAGAAGATTAACTCAATTGAGCAAAGATATTAATTTTTGTTGGCTTTGTAATAAAAAAGTAAAATTTCTTGACTACACCAGTGTTTTATATTCTTTAATAATACTTTAATGTTGGTGAACCAGCTTAATACTGCGAATCTACGAAATAACAACATCACACATTCGCGATATATTTGCAACGATTCCTTCCATTATTCAATAATCCTGCTTTCTCTCTCGCTCCTCATATACTATACGCTCTACTCTATACAATACAGTCGCGCACGTTTCTACAACGCATTCTCAGCACACATACACATACACACACTCTCTTCGACTCAATCAACACACTTCGACCTACATTATGACAAATTCTCACAGTAGCAATCAATTTTTTAACACCCATTGGCCGCTTGTTTCCGGCCGGTCGTTTCAACAAAAAGTGCCGTTCAAGAACAAAAACCTTATTTTTTCTTTGACATCTTTTCGAACACCGCCAATGGCACGTATCACCGGGCAACTTCTATACAACGCTAATAATGACCGATATGCGATTTGAGTGAGCTATGCGTTGTTTCACAATAGCAACATTTTCCTGGACATCCCATGCTTGAAGCACAACAATGGAAGGGAGATAGTCCAATTCAACAGTTACTCGAGATAGAGCACAATTCGGATTACTCTTCGCATTAGCCAAGCCAGCAGCTCAAGCCGAGCAACGCGAAGACAGCCCGTCAACGTCAACTAGAGAAGCAATAATTTGTGAGTCACAAGTTTTGCCGCACGTAAGGGTGCGTAAATACAGATGATAGCAGCATACCGGGCCATTCGAACGAGCAGCATGGACCCGTCTTGAAGCGCAAAGATCCCGGCTAATGCCAGGGAGACACAAAGCACGACGCAGGCTGCGCAGAGTCTAAAAAATGGAAGATGCTTTAGGAACGACACAAATAGAGTTTTCCGTGGGGATGAAGGCCATTTCTCTATGGCCTTTGTAGTGGTAGCAACTTCGAGTGAACTGTGCGGAGCTTGACACACAAACGACTCACCATAAGCGCAAGGTGGTAGTTCAGAGCCAGTTGAGATTGTGCTTTGCCATATGTCTTCAACGACTCTTGATTTCTATAAGAAAGAGAACAAAATAAGAAAATGATATACGAAGTAGTTACTCCAAAAACGACGCTCGAATTTAACGCGCCGTAAGGATTATGATTATTCTGGAATTGTTGTTATTGCTACTATTACTACAATTAAAGTATAACTTTTCGTTCACCTATGCCACTATATTGCTTTGTTCAATGACATGACATCCATAGTAAACTCGGTGTATTTTCCATTTTTTATAAAAAAATTATCAACACAGTAAATGATGTTTATATTTTTAGTTATTTCCTAAGTGTAATGTTATGTTCTTGCTAGTAAAATCATCCTGTGATAAAAAAGAGTGAAACTTGCCCAAAATTATAGGTTTTGCTCCAAGTACACAAAATGTTAAAGAGAAAGTTAGGTTACCGGGAAAAATCAAAAATTTGAAATCTTAATTAAATGTGAAGTCTAGCATGGTCAGTTTGTGTACGAGGTCACCTGCATTTCTCAAGTGTACTTCCGCACGTCGTACTGACCAGTTTGGCTGCCAGAAGCTCCTGCTCAAGGTTGTTTGTATTATGGCTTCCAGGGGACATGACACACAGCTGGCACCGTTTTGGTTCGAACCTCTTCTTTGGAGGAGTTTCCACCTCAAACGAATCGCCATGCTCTAATGGAATTATCAGCATTTGGCGGTCAGACCCTCTTTCTTCTACCATTCTAAGACTTCGCACTGCGTGTGGCCTCAGGTCATAAAAGGGTCTCACTTGTTTAGATTTTTCCAAACACCCCTGAAGGGGCTTATTCATGGATTTTTTGCCCAGAAGGAAACTGGCAAAATTTTTCTCAACAGGTATCTCACAAAAAACAGCTGAGGCGGAAACTGAGGCGCTGCGGTCGCCGAGTACACCCGCATACAGTCGTGCATGTGTAGAAATGCAATTGTGTGTTGAGCTTGTGTTTGTTTATCTTTTATGAATAATGGTCACATGAGCGGGCTCAGCAAACTGTTCATTTACTCAGAGTAATAAATTCTCCTTCATCGGTGGCGCTCAATCCACGCACTTCGGGTGATATTATGTTTGCTGGGTAGATTAAGCTCAAAGATTATGGAGAAATTATTTGGGAGAAAGTGTTAGCTTAAATAAACAAAACCAATGACAAATCGTTAGGTTGTCGCTATTAAAAATTATTACGCTATTGAAAATATTCTAGAGAATAAACATTATAGAGAATTTGCATAAAAATGTGCTGATATGACCATAATCAGATCAGAACTTTTTCGGACTAATATCGTGAATAAGTATTCACCCACGTAACGGATCCACAGTAAAGTGGTTGCGTGCGGTTAGGACATCTAGCGCATGTCTACGGCCTTGTGACGACAGTTTCTAAAATATATATTCAAAACGGCCACACAATCCATCAGAACGTTTGCTATCGTATGTTAGCCAAAATGAGTCTCTAGTTTGGGTGATTACGTTCAATGGTATACGCTAATAAGGCCTGCCATACTACGCATTCCGTCGTTGTTAATGCCAATAATGACGCACGTACGATGTGAAGATTTGACAAGATTCATGTTATACTTGCACACACACAACACACATTTACACAAAAACGCTTAGAAGTCATTACTATTGAACAAAATGCACCATAATAAGACGATTGACTACACCTAAACGTATTGTTTTGAACCGTCGGTCTGTTGCAGCATTTATAATTTTGCTATTTCACCTTTGTCATTTCATGTCCTAAGGCACCTCTGTTGTTAAGAGTACTTGCAGCCAGCACGTAGGCCATTTCGGCATGCGAACTTTTGCTCTCCGTGCTTTGAGATGATTCGACAAATATCAGAATGCCGACACTCTGTCCTCTGTGGCTGGATCAACACCTTTTTGGATCGTAACCAAGTGTTCACCATGGCTCCACAGTAAGAAATGTATTCGGAATTCACGACGCGTAGACTAGAAATCAGTCTAGTGAGTTGCAAGGCAGCACCGCGGCGGTCGTCGTGGACCGTGGGTTAGTGGACGTTATGGCAGGTTAAATAGAAGTCAGTACTGCTAAATCGCGAGTGAGCAGATGCGGTCGTGAAAGAAACTAAACGAAACAAAGGTCGAAAAGCTCCTCACAAGTGCTGAAGCTGTATTGAAAAGGTAGATACGGTTTAACATAAAGGAAGTCCTGAATGTCAGTTGGAAATATCGTTGAACGCTTTTAATAATGGATTTTGCCGGAAAATAAGTTTGAGGTAATAATACATGGGTGGATAAAATTTTTACCTAGTTTACTTCCTTGTCTAGTAGGTAGTAAGCTGTAGGTACTACACACCAGTGTTTTTGTGATTTTAAAAATTTGCGTAAAATCTTTATATTAGAAATCATTGCATTGCATTGCATCATTGCGCAGGCATTGTGGGCAAAAATTGTCGCGATGATTCTTAAAAGACGCTTCCAAGAAAGGTCGGAGCGGACGGTATCATATGGAAGAGAGCTCCGTAATTATCTATTACATTGTGCGCCAAAACTTCCGATGTCTAGGCCAGTTACAATTCATACCGAGGGTTGATTATAAACAGGAGAATAATGAGTTTTCTTATCAACGAAGGGAGACTTACAGGTCACGTTGCTGATAATACGGAACGTAATCGCAAATAACTTTATTGAAGACTCGCCAAGCTCAATTTCAAGCTTTGGCAAAGTTATTTCTGAAGGTGGGATCATTCATCTGCCAGTCTTACGAATATAAGAAATTAAGTGAGTGGATAAGAAAGTTGATAAAAAAAACTCTGCCACCAGTGACAGAAAAGCCTATTTTTCATGATTTATCGCTTTAATTGACCTATACCATATTCAGGTATGAATATTTTTTTGCACCATAACATCTTCTTATTTTTTATGCTTGTACTGGCACAGTTCCCTTAAAAAAAATAGTTAAGGTGCAACCTCATAACGTGCGTAATAGGACAGTTTGGCGATTCTTTTGATTTTTTAGACGCAAACCTTTCTCTACTTCGCAAAGTAACTTTTTCACTATTTTAGAGACAATGTAACTCTAAAGGAAGTCAAATTATCTATATTTAGATTAAGACGCACTACACGGCGCTAAAATAATTAACTAAGTAGCTAACGAATGAATAAAAACACATGATCGTACTAAGTCTAGCAGAGCCTCGCTTGTTGATTGTGTCATGTTCATTGTTTCGTGTGTGTCTTACATCGTGTTATTATTATATTTCGCTTTTCTTGTCGTCTTCGTTGTTTTCACCGTTACTCAGTTATCGTCCACGGCGTCATTAATAGCGTTCGACTTAGCGTCATCGTGTGTCTTCACCGTTCATCATCAGCATTATTATAATTATTGTTATTCTTATTATTTAATATCATATCATTATTAATATTATTAGAATTATTATTATCGACATTATAGATCCCGCGCAGTTCCCATCCAGATCTCGTTCGGCGAGAGCGGCTGACAGAGACGATGAACGCGTCGTATATGACATATTACATGTTATCGTTATAGTTATAGTCATTGTATATTATTATGGCGGCGACCGACGGCATCGGATGTCTGTGCGCAATGCAATTATGCTGCAGTCACTGCACATTTTCCCACTGCCAGGCTCGGATGTGTCGTACGGAGCGGGTGCGACCCTCTACGGACGCATTGTCGATGTTAGACCCTGTCGCTACCTACCGAGCTCGTTGATTCGGACTGCCTTACTGGACATGCGTCGGCCAATATCAATCGGCCGATACACCTGACAGCCCCTGGCAGTTGTCTATAAGTTTCTCGTCCTTTTATGCACATTATATTTTTGCAAAGCCGCTTCTGTTTGTCTTTTTGTGTTATTGTTGTTGTTATCCTTGACCGCCTCACCTAGCTCGACCAGTGTTGTCTGCCCAATTTCATCATTGCCCACCAGACATTCTATTGTTCGTCTACATGGCCGTCGGTCGCATTGTTTTGCTGTTTAAACGTACTGTTCACATTTATGTGTATTTATATTGATTTATTTATATTTATATTTATATATATATATAT